>KQ992542.1:154782-177837 GCA_001598015.1 Dorcoceras hygrometricum | reverse complement strand
CCCTTATCAAGCAACTCCTGAATCTGCTCCTTTAACTCCTTCATCTTGGTAGGAGCTAATCGATACGGTGCCTTAGAGATAGGCACGGTACCCGGCATCAGCTCAATAGAAAACTTCACCTCTCTCTCTGCTGGAACTCCTGAGACATCGTCGGGAAATACATCTGCGAAATCCCTGACTACCTCCACATCAGACAACGAAGGGCCTGCTGAATTTCCTGGAGCAGTAATACTGGCCAAGAACGCCTGACATCCATGCCCCAACAGCTTCCTGGCCTACAAGAAGGATATGAATCTAGGCTTCCGCGGTCTCCTAGCTGAATAATAAGGCCTCCTGCCCTGGCGGTCTGATAGAAACTGTCGGCCTCTGAAAATCAATCACTGCTCCAAACTCTGCCAGCCAATCCATGCCTAGGATGAGATCAAATACTGACATCGGCAATACCACTAGATCTGCTTGGACTGCATGATCCTGGAACATCATCGTCAACCCCTGAACCACGCTGGTCGTCGTCATCTCCTCTCCTGACGGAACCGTCACTGCGAGAGCCATACCCAAGCTCTCCGGTGTAATACCCATCCTCTGCGTGAACGCACTCGAAATAACCGAGTGAGTCGCCCCTGAGTTTAGTAGTGCAAAGGGTAGTAACACCAAGCACACGAATCTCGCCTGAAACGGAACATCACACAGGCACGCGTTTACGGTCATACTAATTCCCAAAAGCAGTTTAGATACCTAAAACAGTTCTAAGTTCTCTAGTCCTATCCGTCAAAGTTCTCAAGACAAGTCCTAGATGTCCTACAGTTCTACTTAGGTTCCACTCCTCAGCAACTAGCGGGTCTGTAGTCCCCGCAAACTCCTTGGGTCCCTGCTTGCAGCACCTCTCTGCGACATCCTCCTCATGCGACTCTTCGGGTCGCTCTGACTGACTCTCTAGGATCCTGGTGATCTCGGCTAGCATGATCACGCTGGCCCTCTCATAAGGCTTCAACTGCGGAGGTGAGGAGGAGGTGCATCGTCATCCTGCTGATCTCTAGCACGTCTGGGGGGCATACTAATACACCAAAACCTTATAACGTAAATATAAGTGCATGACTAGGCGTCTAACCCTTAAAATCTAAGGTAAAACTAAGGTAAAACTAAACATGCAACATACAAACATAAACATAAATCATAAAATAAAACTCACAGACTGGCAGTGCGACTTCCGAGCTCCACGCAGCAGGATAATACCCCACCAGAACCACCGCTCTGATACCAAGTTGAAACATACTAAACCTCTAAAAAAAAGTTTTTTTTTTGAAAGCCGACGTGGAATAACATTTAATGAAAGCGATAAATAAATCATAACTAAAGCATTAAAACAACATCTCAACATGCGATAAAACGACTGCAAAAATCCTTAAGCATCAGACGTCCTCACCGCCGGTCGGAGTAATATCATCAACATTATCATGCTCACCTGCACCATATAAACCTAGTGAGCCTAAAGGCCCAGCATGCTATATCCGCTAATAACAAGGTACATATAGTAAAACCACATACAAGCACATAAGCGTATGAACATAATTTTCATGACATGCGTGCATTAAAAGATCTTAAGACGTTAAATCATGCTGTAGTCGTACATAAATCATCATAACATATATGTTAAGGCACAGCATAATACATAACATAACTTAAAAGAACATGCGAGTCGTATCCATGAAGTGAGAGCCGTTAAATTCGATTGATCAATCTATAAACCAACGTACGTGGCGGTGTGGTTCACCCGACCTTACCTCGGGATCCCTATATGTCACACCTCTATGCTTGCCACTTCACCATGTCGTGATCACATGGATCCATAAGCTCATAATCGTTATACATTAACAGGGGATCCCCGGGCCCGGATACCCGGCTAACTCCCATCGTTACTTTGCCCCACAACACTTCAATTTCTCAAAATATTTTCATTCATGCCTTAACATTCTTTAAACTTTCATGATGCATGCGTTTCATAAAAATCATGCGACTTAAAATCTTGGCCCATCAATATATATTTAATTTCCTTAAAACATTTCATACTTAAATACATAACGTAATACATAAATAATTAAATATATATTCATGGGCCTATGCATTAATTTTTCCTCGGCCCGATCAAGGATTGGCTGAAGTGACTGGCCCGCTAACTCTAAGCCCAAAGCCTCAACTAGACATAAAATAAATTCTAGGTCCAACTCAAAATGGCCCAACAACTAAGGATGACCCTCTTTAAAATCGATTAAAGGGCTCGACCCAATATCGTTAAAAACAGACCTAAAATTCATTAAAGTAATTATCGTTCCAAAATCCATTAATTTGGCAAAAATCCTAATTTAATAAAATTCCAGCAACTTAAAAGAATAGAATTTGACTAAAAATCGTTGACCCAAAAATAATTTTGACTCGAACTAATTTTTAACTTAAAAGTTGACTTGACCCGGTAAAAACAACCCGGACTTTAAAAATAAAATAACTCGGCCCAAAAATAAAATAATTCGGACCCGACTTAAAATATTCGACTCGAGACTCGATGAACCGCCTCGATCCACTTGAACCAGCCGGTTCAACCGAACCAAACCGGCCCAAAACCCTAACTCAAACAAAACACACACTGCACACACACTGGACGGTGTGCGACAGACACACCGCCGCAAAACAGTTCGTACGCCCTGCTCCGGCCACCACTGGCCGGAGCCCCGCCGCCTGGACCACCCCAAGGTCCAGGAGGTTCTAACCTGACCGGTCTTGGCCTCAGCCATGGCCCCTACTGGACGCACGAAGGTTAACAACCGGACGCACAAAACACGCACAAACACGCACAAACACACACTGCGCCGTGTGCGAAAATCAAGCCATTGGTTCGACCACAATTCCACTACTTGAACCACGAAAAGCCACTCCTAGGACCATCATAAACCACTTAACCATGAGCCAAGACGCCTCAAGCAGCCCATGAACCGAAGCCATGCAAAAAGGATCAAAACCGTGAGGTGCACATATGAGTACATGCATGATCATGAACATAAACCTTGAGATCTGAAGCATACACGAAATTTCCATGCATAATCTTTATAAAAACAGTGTAATATGATCTATATGGTGAGAAAAGAAAGAATATAACATGCCTTGGTTGATAGAGAAGCAAAAATACGTGATACCGGGGCGGAGGACAATGGAGACGACCACACCTTGAGTTCCAATGGAGAAACTTGCAATTTTCAGCCACCAAGGAGAGTATGGAGTCTGAAGTTGGCTGATGAGAGGAGGGCTAGGGCAAATTTTCGAGTTTAGGTGGAGGGTGTGTGAAAAAATGGGCTAAAAAGCCCTTCCCACCTTGTTTTATTTAAAAAATATAAGCCCATCATTATACTAGCCCATCCCCTAATTATAAAGGCTTAAAAACATTTAAATATCAGCCCCCAAGCCTTTAATTTTCGTAACATAAGGCCTCTCAATTTTAAAAGTGTCATAAAAGTCATAAAAATGGCCCGTATAGGCGAAAAACGGGTCCTCCTCGGTAACCGTGCATAAAATCTCATAAAATAAAAATATTTTGCTTTAAAATATGTTTAAGTGCTAAAACATTAAAATATTTTCGATTTGGTCGACTCCGGACTCGTCCCCGCTTATCGGTCTCAAACCGTACCGTAAAGCGATAAGCACACGTAGAGCATAAAATCATCACATAAACACATACATGACATGCAAATCATATAATCATAAGGTTTTCCTCCTAGTCATGCATTCAATTCACGTAATTAGGATTTCCGGGCATTACAACATCATTTTATCTCATACAAGAACAACAGGATAAAACTGAATAACACAAAGCACAGGGCACTCCCAGCTACTAGTATAGATACATATATTCTATACGCTAATTGGGACACTCTATCCACCTCCTGGGGCACCTCCAGCTGGGTCAACTCCACGACCAACTGAGTAACCTGGGAAACCTGAACAATACACACAGGCAAACAAACACCAGCCCCAGAGCGACATGGGGTCAAACCCCAGTACGGAGAGCAACTGTAAAACAACATAAGACAGCAACAGATAACATGCAATGCTATGCATGAGATGAGGCTACAACCGAAGGCAGGGAGCAAAAGGGATCTCAAGATCAAATCAATGACATCAATAGATCAACTGAGAAATGGTGGCCATGGGGTGTGTGAGTATATGGGAGCTACCCACTCGTCTCAGCATACGGTACCAGATGCAAAACATAGCTCAACATGCTGTTTCCCGACTCATGAGGTGTGGGAGCTACCCACTCCGCTCATAGTGGCTAACAGATCCCAGCAGGGAGATGAGGGTGACGGGAGTTACCCGCTCAGCCTCCAAAACAGGCATACTGGTACACACAGATCAAATACAACAAGGCACGGCTAACAAGATCTGAGCTCAACATGATACATGAGTGAATGCAGATGCGACAGACAACAACAAGCAACACAAAGCATACACTGCACCATGGAACAGCAAGCAATTACACATATCCATTCCAAATCCAACGCTGTAAAACAAGCTCACATCCGTACCTCAACTCTGAGCTATAATTACAACAACGAAGTCCCGAGAAACACAGATCCGAGAACCTGCTAAGCAACAATGCACAAAATCTCAGGGACAGTAGCACATAAACTACGAATTGGGAGTTACGAGCTCAACCAAATCTGTCCTACCCTTCTAACACAACAGAAGGCTCTAAGCGAAGCACAAGGTAGGATCTTTACATTTACCCAACGAGCTACCTGAACGGCAGGCGAAATCCAACGCTTATGCTAATAGACTACACAAGGGAGATGTCTCGCAATCTCACCAAGATTCACGCAAGCTTCCAAAAGTTGTACCAAAGGAAGCGTCTTAGCAAGTGGAGTCCAGTGCTACCACTCTTACTTTAATCGGAGCTGTCTACCGTCGGCAATCGGAGAAGATAAGGTTCGGTGAACAGTAGCTAGGGTATCACGACAGAGTTTGATCACGGGAATTATCCAATAACTCAAAGTGTCCGTACCTTGTACGAAAAGCAGTCTTTGCGACATCTTGATCTCTTACTCTCAGCTGATGGTACCCGGAACGCAAGTCAATCTTCAAATACACCGCAGAACCTTGCAGCTGATCAAACAGATCATCGATCCTAGGTAAAGGGTACTTGTTCTTAACTGTCGCTTTATTCAGCTGGCGGAAATCAATGAACATCCACATTGAGCCATCCTTCTTCTTCACAAACAAAATGGGCGCTCCCCACGGCGACATGCTAGGTCTGATAAAACCTTTCTCCAGCAAATCATCCAACTGCACCTTGAGTTCTCTCAACTCCGTAGGTGCCAACCGATACGAGGCACAAGAAATCGGAGCTGTGCCAGGCACCAGCTCAATGCTGAAGTCAATCTCTCACCTCGGAGGAAAACAAGGAATCTCCTCCGAGAACACATCGGGAAAATGTCGCGCTACGGGAACGTCAATGAGCTGCACACAGGAAGAAGAAGAAGCATCCACAGCGTAGATCATGAAACCAGCATTCTCTAAGGACAAAAAACTGAACATCTCCATCACGGAGACTAACGGGATCTTCGATCGAGAATCCTGGCCGTAGATGTCCCACTTCTCACCAGACAAAGGCCTAAAACGAACAATATCATAGAAGCAATCCACGGAGGCCCTATTAGTAGGACAACACATACATCCCAACAATGCAATCGAAATCCCACAACATCAAACGGAACAGATTCGCCACCAACACATGCTCCCCAAATCTCAAAAATCCATATAACAAAACCTCCTGGGAAAACAGGCTCACACCGCCAGGGGTAGAAACAGACACGACATCGCACAAAGAAATGGTATGCAAACCATGCTCAATGACTAACGAATCAGAGATAAAAGAATGCGATGCACCGGTGTCAAACAACACACGCGCAGGAAAATATAAAACAAGACAAGTACCTACGATCACCCTGCTCGGCGTCTCCTCCGCCTGATCCCTAGTCATGACGTTGGCCTGAGCATGCTGAGGTCCAGAATAAAACGGCTGAGACGACTGTCCGAATCGCGATGGACCAGGCTTCTGGAACGTCCTGAACGGAGTTCACCAATCCTAGGCGGCTGAAACTGAGGGGAACGACCCCTAGACTATCCTCCACGGCCCTGAGGCGGGGCTGCGGCCTGCTGCGATCCCACTGACGGACATGCCCTAGAAAAATGCCCATACTGACTGCAAATGTTGCAAGAGCCCTGCACTCCAACACACTGGGTAGAAGGATTCTTGCCACCAAAAAAACCAAAGACGCAGACCGAGAACCACTGCTACTCGAGCTACCTGAACCAGAAGATCCAGAACCAGACTTCTTCTTGAACTGTTGACCGCGGGGTCGAAACCTCTGACGGCCAGACTGCTGTGCCACCTGCGGCTGCTGCTGCTGCTGGGGCTGATGGGCTGACTGGGAGGATTGCAAAGACTTACGCCGATCCTCGTTATATCCTGCCGATTCCTCAAACTGCCCCTACCTCTAACACGACGTCTAGGCGGCATCTACAAATACACTCAACATGATAAGCAACACAGAACGAGAACAACATAGATATCACAACAATATGCAGCACATAATCACATAGCCAAGCACATGCAACACACGACACTGTGCCTAGACTCAAGTGTGATCAAAGAAATCGAGCTTATCCCAGCTTAAGCTCTGATACCAAAAATGTACAGGCCTCGTGCTCACAACAAGAGTAAAATCACACAAACACAAGTGAAAGCTACTAAAAAGCGGGTAAAATTTTTGCTTTTGGCCTGACGGTTTAAAACGATATAATTAAAAATACGACAATACTCAAAATAGATGTCCCAGTTTACAAGACCAACCAAACAAAGGCTACAAGCCCATGACAAACAATATATCATAACATGTATTAGATATCTGGTAACAACCACAACAAAATGTAACAGACTACAACAAAAGCACAGGGCATCCCCTGGCTAACTACACTAATACATATAAATATGCTATACGCCACTGGGATACTCTAACCACCTCCTGGGGCACCTCTAGCTGGGTCAGCTCCACGACCAACTGGATAACCTGAACAACACAACAGAAAAACAAACCAAGCCCCAGAGGGACATGGGGTCAAACCCCAGTACGGAGAGCAACTATAAAACAGCAGTAAACAGCAAGAATAAAATGCAGATGCTTTGCATGAGACCAGGGACAACAGCCTAAGGCTAGAAACAAGGAAGGGAGCCAAAGAACTCAATGCACATCTCAACGGAATCTGCGACAACAGTGGCCACGGGGTGTGTTCAAAGTGTGGTAATGAGCCACTCGCCTTGACACTACACCCGAATACCAGATGCATCAAACAACTCAACCTGCCGTTGCCTCGTCCATGAACTATGGTAGTTAACCACTCGGCGCATGGTGGCTAACAAACCCAGCAGGGAGATGAGAGTGCGGTATCGCCGCTCGCCCTCGCATCCTGGTAAGAAAACATAGCACAACAACGAAACAATGGCTGCAAAAGCTGAAATGAGATAATATGCCGATACGTGTATGAACTCAGCTAAACAGCAAGCATATAACATATGCACAACAACACATACACACGGCTGCACAAAACAGCAATTACAACAGGCAATTATACACGGCATAACTCTCGGCCAGCACCACAAACAGGGTAGAACAATTCAGCAACCAGCCATTTTATCCAAGCCATAAACACGCTGATTTTGCAAGCTCAAATCCGTACCTGATTCGGTGCAACAATTACCACAATTCAAGCCTCGAGAAATCTGAATCCAACCTGCTAAACACACGCAAGATCTCAGGCAAACATCAACAAAAGCTCACCGCCAACTACAAAAACTCTCGGCTGGAATCTATAGACTAAAACCAGCGCTCAATTCCACAATACAACTTAACAGGGGGCTAAAATAAAGGCTAGGAACAAGATTTCAACAACTAAAACTAACAGCTACCGGAACAGCGAAATGCACGCATGAAAATAGCAACTTCGTGCTTTTGCTCCAGCCAACGACAACCTCCAAAATTGGTATGTTGTCAAGAGGAGTCCAATGCTACCTCAAACGTGAAAAATGATGGCCGGAATCGATGGGAATTCACCGGAGAAGCTCATGGTGAACAGTAACCGAGGGTTAGAAGCGATGAACGAAAGTTGGGAGAATTTTGCTAAGTATGGGATCTGGTTTAAAATAATGAGAGGCCAACACTTCTAATATAAATACACGCCTGAAATCTGGTTAATTAGCCACAGACAAAAACAGATCTCACAAGCCATCGCTCGCTCCAAAACCACGAAGAAATCTGAAGGCCAAAAACGCTAAACGCTACATTACTCAAAACCACGGTGAAATCTGAACACCAAAACGCTAAAAGCTGGAAATAGCGCTAACGCTAAAACGACGCCGCACAACACCATGGTGAAGTCTGGAACGCTAAACACAAACACTGGAGAAATCTGAAATACAAAGCGCTAAAAGCTGATCGCTGGAATCTGATCACTCGAACGCTAAACTCACAAAACAGATCTCTTCCTCAAGCTTTCACCAAAATGGCACCGTAGCAACTTATCAATACGATAGCGTTTATCCTCAACACAAAAACACGTTGCTAAGGTCTGAACAACAAACGCGCTAACAGATTTCACAAACACGCTGCGTCCAGATCTCTACATTAACGCAACAGATCTCTCATTCTCACAAGACATCCGGACCTCACCAAACGACGGCATATCAATCCCTCTCGCTACAAAACGCGCCGCAACACCAATCGTCCAGATTTCTAAAAATCCGAACATATTTCACAAAAACCGAGCAGATTTCACCAACAGTTCAGATTTCTCACCAAATCAGATTTCAACTCAAAAATTCCAAAATTTCCAGAATTGCTCTAAATGTGAAATCTGACCCTAAAATGCAAACTAAACCTCCAAAAAGAATTCCGAACACTCAGAATTCCTCAAAAACCGATTAATCCAACAATTAATATTTTATTACAATTTCAGGTCTCACATTGCATACACGCATTATCATATTGAGCTCAGATATGTTGTAGCCGTGCCTTCTGTGTCTTGTTGTATTGATCTGTGCGTACCAGGATACTGTTAGAGGCTGAGCGGGTAACTACCGTACCTCATCTCCATGCTGGGATCTGTTAGCCACTATGAGCGGAGTTGGTAGCTCCCACATCTCATGAGTTGAGCAACAACGGTTTGAGCATTGTTTTGCATCTGGTGCCGTGTGTTGAGACGAGTGGGTAGCTCCCATATACTCACACACCCCGTGGCCACTGTTGTACTGTTGCTCAGTTGATTCTTTTCTGTTGGGAGCAGTTCCTTGAGATTCTTTGGCTCCCTACTTTCAGTTGTAGCCTTGTTCTCATGCATAGCATTTGCATATTATCTGTTGCTTTCCATTAGCTGTTTTATATTTCTCTCCGTACTGGGGGTTTGACCCCATGTCCCTCTAGGGTTGGTGTTGTTTGCCTGTGCATGTGTTTTCAGGTTACCATGATTACTCAGCTCATCATGGAGTTGACCCAGCTGGAGGTGCCCCAGGAGGTGGTTTGAGTGTCCCAGTTAGCATATAGCATATACATATCAGTACTGTTAGCCGGGAAATGCCCTGTGCTCTATTGTATACAGTTTTAATGTTGTTGATTGGTACTTGATAATGATGTACTGTTGTACTGTGTGTTTGTAAACGGGGATAATTTGAGTATTATTGTATTTTAAACTATGTAGTCTTTCAGTCAGGCCAAAAGCAAAAATTTTAACAACTATTCTTATTGGTTCCGCTAGTGTTTGCATGGTTTAACTCTGTGTTTGTGCACGAGGCCTGACATTTTTGGTATCAGAGCTTAAGCTGGGATAAGCTCGATTTCTTTTGGTTTAACTCTGTGTTTGTGCACGAGGCCTGACATTTTTGGTTATCAGAGCTTAAGCTGGGATAAGCTCGATTTCTTTTGATCACACTTGAGTCTACGCACAGTGTTGTTTGTTGCATGTGCTTGACTATGTGATCTTACCCTCTTAGTATCTTCCTAGATGCTGCCTAGATGTAGGGGTAGTGGTAGAGGTAAGTTTTAGCAGGAATCCGAGGGTCAGAACGATGTGGATCAGCGTAGTATTCCTAGTCGTAGACGTACCAGACAGGTTGATGATGAGGTTGATGAGCTGGCAGCCCGGGTGGATGACATGGAACTGGTGATGGCGAGGTTTCAGTGGATGAATCCTCAGACTTTTAGTGGTGATGAATCTAGTTCCGATGTGGAGTCCTTTTTGCAGCATATTACTGGATTGTTCGATCGTGTCAGGTACGATGATGAGCGTAGGCTGAGTCTAGATACGTTTCAGTTGAGGAGAAATGCTGAGCGTTGGTGGAGAGGCACTTCGAGGACTCTGAGGAGATTGGAGTAGGGATCTCGTGGAACAGCTTTTGTACATCTTTTCGTCAGGAGTACGTTCCGGAATCCTTTTTGAACGCCAGGGAGCGTGAGTTTGATAACTTGGTTCAGGGATCTTTGTCCGTGGGAGAGTATGCCCGAAAGTTTTCTTCTCTTCTTGCATATGTTCCACATGTTTCTGGCCGAGAGAGGTCAAAGAGGAACAAGTTCATGAAAGGGTTGAATGAAGAGTTGTATACGTTGGTGCTGGCAAGTTCACCGGCTAGCTATGGGGAAGCGGTGGACAGAGCTATTGACATTGAGGAGGGACTGCAGAACCGTAGGTCTCGTGTTAGGCCATAGGTGGTGCAAGGTAACCGTCCCATGGTTTCATGGGTGCAACCTTCCCAATCACTGCAGTCATCCCAACCACCCCAGCAGCAGGTAGCTCAATAGTCTGGACATCAGAGGTTTGGACCTCGTGGCCGTCAGTTTAAGAAGAAGTCTGGTTCTAGTTCTTCTGGATCGGGTAGTTCGAGCAGTGGCAGTAGCTCCAAGGTCGAGTATTGTGGTCAGTGTGGAGGAAAGCATCCTACAACGGCAGTGTGTAGGTGTACAGGGTTCATGTAATGTCTGTGGTCAGTATGGGCACTTTGCGAGAGTGTGTCCTTTGTATAGATCTCAGCATACCGCCGCTCCACTGCAGGTCGAGGTGGATCATCTAGAGGTCGTTCTTCTTTTTCGGTTCAGCAGCAGAGGTTAGGGGAGCCGCAGTTTAGGTCGTTCCAGCAGCCTGGTCCTTCGTGGTTTGGACAGTCTTCCCAGCCTCAGTTCTGAAGACCTTAGTTTACCCAAGTGAATGCCATGACTAGGGAGTGGATTGTTTCCAAGGAGTTGTGCACTTTAGGCCTCAGCCTGGAGAGAAGTGGGACTTCTATGGCCTAGATTCACGATCGAAGATTCCTTCAGTCTCTGCGATGGAGATGTTTAGAATGTTGTCGTTAGAGAATGCTGGATTTATGATCTATGCTTTGGATGCGTCTTCTTCTTCGTGCATAGAGATTAGTGACGTTCTCGTTGTTCGTCATTTCCCGGATGTGTTTTCGGAGGAGATTCCTGGTTTTCCTCTGAAGAGGGAGATAGATTTCATCATTGAGTTGGTACCTGGTATAGCTCCGATCTCGTGTGCCCCGTATCGTTTAGAGCCTGCTGAGTTGAGGGAGCTTAAGGTTCATCTTAGTGATTTGCTGGAGAAGGGGTTCATTAGACCGAGTATGTCACCCTGGGGAGTGCCTATCTTGTTTGTTAAGAAGAAGGATGGGTGAGGATGTGTATCGACTTTAGGCAGTTGAATAAAGCGACAGTTAAGAATAAGTACCCTTTGTCGAGGATCGATGACTTGTTTGATCAGCTTCAGGGTTCGGCTGTGTTTTCTAAGATCGATTTGCGTTCGGGATACCATTAGTTGCGTATTCGAGAGCAAGATGTTACGAAGACTGCGTTTCGTACAAGGTACGAGCATTATGAGTTTTTAGTTATGCCGTTTGGATTGACGAACGCCCCCGTGGTTTTCATGGACTTGATGAACCGAGTCTTCAGAGAGTTCATCGATAAGTTTGTGATTGTGTTTATCGATGACATTTTGGTGTACTCTAAGACTCCAATACAACATAAAGAGCATTTGAAGTTGGTCCTTCAGACTCACAGTTGTATGCAAAGTTTTCTAAGTGCGAGTTTTAGTTAGATAGAGTTGTGTTTCTGGGTCATGTTGTTTCAGCTGCAGGTATTTCTGTGGATCCCAGTAAAGTTGAGGCAGTTATTAACTGGGAGCATCCCAAGAATGTCGCTGTGATTCGTAATTTCTTGGGTTTGGCTGGCTATTATAGGCGTTTTATCGAGGGATTCTCTAGTATAGCTAAGCCAATGATGCAGTTGACTCAGAAAGACAAGAATTTTATGTGGACTGAGCAGTGTGAGAACATTTTTCTGTTGCTCAAAGAGAAGCTAACTTTTGCACCTGTGTTAGCTTTACCGTGTGGTTCAAGTGGTTTTGTGGTTTGTTCAGATGCTTCCTTGAGTAGATTGGGTTGTGTGTTGATGCCGAATGGTCGAGTCATTGCATATGCTTCTCGTAAATTGAAATCGCATGAGACTCGTTACCCAGTTCATGGTTTGGATTTGGCAGCAGTGGTTTTTTCCCTGAATATTTTGCGTCACTATCTTTATGGCGAACAATTTGTGGTGTACTCAGACCACAAGAGCCTTCAGTATCTGTTTTCTCAGACAAATTTGAACATGAGACAGCGTAGATGGATGGAGCTGCTTAATGATTTTGATTGTGAGATCAAATATCAGCCTGGGAGTAAATGTAGTTGCTGATTCATTGAGCAGAAAGGCTCAAGTAGCGATGTTGGCTTCGTTGCAGATTTCGAAGGTCCATGAGCATCTAAGCACTACTGGTTGGCGATTTTACCCAGGTGAGGATTATATTGTGGTGTCTTCTTTTCAAGTTGAGCCACAGATTGTTGATAGTATTAAGGCAGCTCAGAGGACTGATCCATATATCCATGATTTGAAGCTGAAGGTGAGAGCTGGTCAGTTAGAGGACTACTCTGTCTCGTCTGATTGTTGTTTGAGATTTCGTGGCAGATTGGTTGTGCCAAATCTGATAGATTTGAAGGAGGAGATCTTGACAGAAGCGCACTGTAGTAGACACAGTGTTCATCCTGGAGTGAGGAAGATGTATTATGCCTTGAAGCGGCATTACTGGTGGGCAGGTTTGAAGAGTGATGTTGCAGATTTTGTAGCCCGTTGTCTGAATTGTCAGCAAGTCAAGGCTGAGAGGATGAGACCTGGTGGTCTATTGCAAAGTTTGGAGATTCCCCATGGAATTGGGAGCACATAGCAATGGATTTTGTAACGCATTTGCCTCGTTCCAGTAGAGGATGCGATGCTGTGTGGGTTGTGATAGACAGATTGTCAAAGTATGCTCACTTCATTCCCTACAATATGACCTATTCTTTGAAGAAGATGGCGAAGCTGTACATATATTTTGTGGTGAGGTTGCATGGTGTGCCAGTTTCTATCGTTTCAGATCGTAATCCGAGATTTACTTCCAGGTTTTGGAAGAGTTTGCAAACAGCTTTGGGTACCAGATTGGCGATGAGTACAGAGTATCATCCCCAGACAGATGGCCAATATGAGAGAACTATACAGATTTTAGAGGATATGTTAAGAGCTGTTGTGATGGATTTTAGTGGTAGCTGGCAAGATTCGTTGTCTTTGGTTGAGTTTTCCTACAACAACAGCTATCAGGTCACGATTGGTATGGCACCATTCGAAGCTTTGTATGGCAGGAAGTGCAGATCGCCTATATGTTGGGAAGAAGTGGGGGAGAAGCAGCTATCTTCTCCAGAATTTGTGCAGCAGATGAGAGATCAAGTGGATCTAATTCGCCAGTAAATGAAAGCTGCACAGGATCGCCAAGCCAGTTATGCGAATAAGAGGCGTAGGCCTTTAGAGTTTCAGGTTGGGGATCTGGTTTTTCTGAAAGTTTCTTCTTTCCGCAGTGTTATGAGATTTGGTCTCAAGGGAAAGTTAGCTCCTCGATATGTTGGTCCTTATGAGATAGCTGAGAGGATTGGCCCTTTGGCATATCGTTTGTTGTTGCCACCAGATTTGTCATCCTTACATGATGTGTTTCATGTGTCGATGCTGAAGAAATATGAGCCAGATCCATTGAAATGTATTGAGAAATGACGAGGTGGAGCTAGATCGGACTTTAAGTTACATTGAGTATCCCTTGCAGATCTTGGATAGAAAAGAGAAACAGCTGAGGAATAAGACCATTCCCTTGGTGATGGTCCAGTGGAGCAAGCATGGTAGAGAAGAGGCTACGTGGGAACTAGAAGAGAAGATGCAGCGTGAGTGGCCGCATCTGTTTGAGTAAGCGTTGTATCAGATTTCAGTAGTTGATTCCTTGTTATTTCCCAGTAGATGTTTGCTTATGTTCATTTCCCCAGTTATCTTGAACTCTTGATCTAGAGCTGTTTGATTTCGAGGACGAAATCCTGTTTTAGTGGGGGGGGGAGATGTTAGACCTGAAAGTTTAATAAGATGAATTGAGTTAATTAATTGGGTTAACATAGACTAGATTTGGGCTTGAGCAGATCTGGGATGAATCAGATTTGAGTTGGTATGCTTGGCGAATTTATCGTGTTTGCATAAGTCCTGGAATCAGCCTTGGATCAATTCAGATTTTAGTGGGATCTGACCAGATGTGAGTGTTAGCCATCGCTGAGTAATCGCGTTCAGCAGTAGTGGTGGAATCTATTGTCGCTAGGCAGTTGTGAGTACGCTAGCGTGTTTCTGTAGCGAGTAGCTAAACTACGTTGTTTGGATTAGTTGAAAACGACAGCGTTTTGGTTTAGCGAGCGAGATTCAGATTTGAGGCGTTGGTCTTCAGATTTCTTTAGGATCTGTGTATTGCGATGCTGTTTAGCATTTCAGATTTGAGTAGTGGGTGACGTGTCTAGATGCGACAGTAGATGCGGTGCGAAGTCGTTTGAGTAAGTCTAGATCTGTTTGCTGTAGAGATCTGTTGTGAAATTCAGATCTGAGTGGGAAATCAGCTTTGTAGCTTAAGTTGTCGGTGGGATCTGTTCAGCAGACATGAGCAGATTTGAGTTATTTAAGTGAGGACCTTGCCTTCGTCCATTATTGCTTCCCGACACTTAGAATATTTCCTGTCAGCAAACTCTGTCGCGATACCCTAACTACTGTTCACCGAACCTTATCTTCTTCGATTGTCGACGGTAGATAGCTCCGATTTAAGTAAGAGTGGTAGCGCTGGACTCCTCTTGCTAAGACGCTTCGTGATAGGACCTAAAAAAAAAACAACTTAACAGCGCTGCTATTGAAAAATAAAAATTTTGCACAGCTATTATGAGCTGCAATACCTCGGGTTCTTAAACATTAAAATAGAGCACCGGAGACAGATCTGGTATGAAATAAAATCATGCGGAAAAAACTAGAACTGAATCCTAAATTTTAAAACGACTCGGTGCAAAATAGATTTCTGTAAACAGAAATCTGTTCGACTTACTGTGTGTGCAATAATGTATGCGTGCGTGCTAAATAAGTACATATGTGGAATAAATAACAGAATACAATACACAGCTTATTTGTTTATGAAAGTTCGGACATCAATGTCCTACGTCTCCCCTTCTTCCTCCTTGGAAGGTTCCACTAGAAGATTTGATCTACACATCGTGTACAGACCCGATCCCACAACCAACAGCTGCGAGAACTCCTAGACTCCACCAGCCCTCGGCTGTCACTCACTTGTTTTACGCCTATGTGAGAAAGGCTACAAACACAGAGTTTAACGTCATCGTGCTTGGACGGGATCTGATTTTGTTTGGGTGATTCACTCGCTAAACAATTTCGCACATCTCTCAAAAAATGCGAGTGAATCTGTGTTTGTGAGATTTTACAGTGTATAGCTCAACTCTCAAAAGATAAATCTCACACACTGGGAAAATTCCCTTCAATAGCTGATTGAGACTCAACAGTAGACACTCGTTATGCGCTCCTCTCTAATGGCGGTCTACTGCTTCGTCTCCAATTTTCTTCCCTCTGTATTCTGCACTGTGTTAATTAATCTGTCAAAATCATTTCTCTTCAACAGTGCTTCTTGTATATATAGCTCCTCTCCAAATATGGCCGTTTAGACAGTAAATTCAAATCTCTTCTGCGCTTGTCAAGGCCAATTTATCTTCTTCCCAATTGGTGCAACCATCCTCTGTATATTGTACTATTTCCCAGAATAGTACAAATCTTGTCCCCTTGATTTAAGGCATTTGCATGATTCAATTTCAGCCATTGATTCTCTCCATCTTGAGCGGTTAATTAATCTGTCAAAATCATTTCTCTTCAACAGTGCTTCTTGTATATATAGCTCCTCTCCAAATATGGCCGTTTAGACAGTAAATTCAAATCTCTTCTGCGCTTGTCAAGGCCAATTTATCTTCTTCCCAATTGGTGCAACCATCCTCTGTATATTGTACTATTTCCCAGAATAGTACAAATCTTGTCCCCTTGATTTAAGGCATTTGCATGATTCAATTTCAGCCATTGATTCTCTCCATCTTGAGCGTTGATTGCAACCCAACATCTGAATGTGCTCCAACAAATTGTTCAACAGCTGTTCGCTCAGCTGTTGTCTTTTCTTCGTCACAACACTTCGCGCAACATCTGGTTCACCTTCATTGCAATAGCTGGGAAGAGGTGCTTGCGACTGGTTGTCCAGACGCTGGTTGTTGGTCCGAAAATAGGATCAAAAAGATAGCCAGCGCTGATTTGACAAACAGTAAAAATTTTTGCGCTGCTATAAACGAGCTACAAAAGCTCAAGGTTCTTGAACATATAAAATACAAAGAGCACCGGAGACAGATCTGGTATGATTTAAAAATCATGCGGAAAATACCAGAACTTAATCCTATATTTTAAAACAACTCAAACAGATTTATGTACAACATAAATCTGTTCAAGACTTGTGCAAGTGTGCTTACTGTATGCGATGCTAAGCTGAAATATAAGCAAGTGCTGAATACTGTAAACGTGCGTATGCTAAATAAAATATGCAAGGCTGAAAGCTTAAAGAAATGGACCGATGCACAGCATATTTGTTTCTGGAAGTTCGGACCTCAATGTCCTACATCTCCCCTTCTTCCACCTCGGAAGGATCCACTAGAAGATTTGATCTTACAACTCGTGTACAGACCCGATCCCACAACCAGCAGCTGTGAGAACTCCTAGACTCCACAAATGCACACCAGCCGCAACTGTGTGACTAACTACATACACATGAGTTTTACGTCATCGTTCTTGGACGAAACCTGTTGTGAAATTATTTCGAGATTCATTCACAAATAGATGTGAATGAATCTCGGTGTGTGAGATTGATACAATGAAGCTCTCAACTCTTTGTTTCTCACACACTAGGGAAATGCTCTAATTAGCTAATTCTAGCTCCACTGTCAACTGCAATTAGGCTCTCTCTCGAATGATAGTTGACAGCTTCACTTCAGATTCATTTTCCCTCTGTTGTTGTCTTCTATTGATTTTCTTTTCTGTGCAACAACAACTTTCTGGTCTCACAACCTCGAACACCTTCTTCAATTGCGCTGCCTTTGTATATAAAGCCTCTGTATAATTTCAATCCGTTGGACACAACATTCTTCCCGTTTGAAATGTGTCTTGAAAAGTACCGACAGGGAATAGTACTTGTGTCCTTTTCTTTTGCAGGCTTCTTGTCGTTTTCGCCATTTGAATTGAGCTCAGCAGTTGACATCCAGCTTTCGTAAATCGTCAACTGCTTTGCTGCTGATTCATGTCTACTACTGCTTTGCGCTTCTGCTGAAATCTTTGTCAACTGGATATGCAATATCACTGAAGCTCGCGACTGGATCCACTGTAGCTTGCGACTGGTACATCATCTTGCGACTGGATGCACAAGCTACTGCTGAATTTATCATTGCGACTGCTGGACTCAAACCATCTGCTGATTATGATGACGTCACCGATGACGTCATCAACGCTAAACCATCTGCTGATTATGATGACGTCACCGATGACGTCATCAACGCTAAACCATCTGCTGATAGCTTCCTGCTGATCACTGTAGCTTCCTGCTGAATGATGACGTCACTGATGATGTCATCAACACTAATCCATCTGCTGATTTAGCAATCCTGCTGGTTGATCTGCTGATTACGATGACGTCACTAATGACGTTATCATCGCTGGTTCCAGACTCTTTAGAGCTTGCTGCTGATTCATGACATTCCAGCTGATCGGCGTTGCTCTTTGATGTATCTCCCGATTCATCATCTTCTTCGATGTTCCAGCTGGTTTATCTTGGCCATCGCCTAATATACGAACAACTGATTCAACTTTGGACGTCTCCATTTCTAATCCAGCTGCCGTCCATCTGATAAACTAAACCAGCTGCTGAACTTCATCTTCTTCATAATTCGACAGACATGCTGACGTCACGCTTCACCTGCTGGTTATGCTTCTTCACAAATTCGGCAGGCAGATTACTTCATCAACTGAATGCATCAATATGCAACAGCTGATTTACGTCATCTGCCGACTTGCATTGCTCTTCATATAAAATCCAGACGCCTACTGTTCATCATCTTCTTCGACATTTCTTCCAGCAGACTTCATAGATTCTGTTCCAGATCAGCTTCAGCTTCTTCTGTTGTAAATCCAGCTAACATCTGCACACTTAGTAGAAGCATTAGTAACACAATAAATAGGTTTTGTGTAATTCAAAATACATTCTGGATCTGTTATCCAGATCCATCACTGGTCTTAAAACCGGGTGATATGATGTGCTTGCGTCTGGTTGTCCAGCTGGTGGTAACGATACCATTTGAAAGTCTGTGCTTGCAGCTGGTACACCAGTCGTTGGTCTTGAAGTGCTAGCGACTGGATCACTGTAGCTTGCGTCTGGATTACCCAACGACTGGTTAGTTCAAACGCCACCGTTTTAACTTATCCAAACGACATCGTTTGCTATACATCCTCGACTGGTTAAATAACACTGTGCTCTCGTCTGGATGTACAAACTACTGTAGCTCTCGACTGGTTGTACTGTAGCTTGCGACTGGATATACTATAGCTTACTGCTGAAAGCAACTCCACTTCGCCTTTGTTCTTCTCATCTGTTAACAGCTTCTCCTTAGCACTACGTCTGATCCAACGGCTGATTGTGATGACATCACTACTGACATCATCATTGCTGATTCCAGATAGTTGTCTGCTGATATTACTGACGTCATAGTTTCTGGTCACAGCTCCCTTCAATAGAAATGCTGACGTCAGCTCTTCTTAACAATAGAAATACTGACGTCATGGTTGCTGATTCTCGATTCCTTCAATAGCAACACTGACGTCATCATTGCTGAATACTTCTACTGCTGAATCCATCTTCTCCAGCTTCTCTTTATGCGACACAACTAACAGCAAGTACAGCTGTTCCACGTAAGCATATCTGTTCACGCTGGGATCCACGTAAGCAAAGCTGTCCACATAAGTGAAGCTCAACTACTTTGTAGCGTTCCAACTGTTATCAGATTTCTCCTCTTTTAACTTCATTCCAACAGCTTCTGAATGCTTCTTTCACTATTGAATCTTCTTCATCAACCTTCTTCAACAGAAAGCTTCTCTAAAAGATTTCTCACTGATATCATCTGCACACTACGTAGAGTTGTTAGAAACACAATAATAAGTTTTGTGTAATTCAAAATTCAATCGGGATCTGTTGACACAGATCCATTAATCTCTCCCCTTTTTGATTTACAGCATGATCTAACAATTCTCTCCCTTTTTGTGGGAATCAAAAAGGGGTCGAAAGCTGGTCTTCCCGAAATTTAAATCAAAGCTCTCCCTACACTGTCACAACAAAACAGCGTGACAGCAGGAATTTTAAATTTTGGAAATCGAAAAGCATTTTGGGAACAACCATATGTAACAATATGCTATGATTTGAAAAAGACGATTGAAACAAAAACTGAGACTGATGCATAAACAGATAGCTCAAATTAGAAAGACAAACACATCACTCTCCCTGTCTTTTATAATATAAGCTCAAATTATTCCAACAATTAAAAATGAAGCACCAGCTGAAATTCCGCATAACAGAAAGTTTGAAAAGTAATTCAGAGCACTTTACATATTGTTTCAAATAAGAACATGTGCTACTGAGTCACTCACATATGAAGAACCAAAAAGAAAATGTGACAGATAAAGCTCAGATTTTCTTTCATTTCTCCTATTTCGTCCCATGTGCTGTCACCGAGCCTCGCTCCAGGTGAACTTATAGCCCAACCGAAATAGGATCTTGGCATCCACATGGAACTCGAGCATTCCGTGTCAGCTCGACAGAAGAAAACAGTTCTATATATAAAACAAATCATTTTCATCTGAACTTTATAATGTAAGTTTCTCAAAAACATTAAAAACATTTTAAAAACATAGCACATGCGTTTTAAAATAAATGCTCGTTCAAGAACAACCTGCTCTGATACCACTTGATATGACCTAAAAAAAAACAACTTAACAGCACTGCTATTGAAAAATAAAAATTTTGCGCTGCTATTATGAGGTGCAATACCTCGAGTTCTTGAACATTAAAACAGAGCACCGGAGACAGATCTGGTATGAAATAAAATAATGCGGAAAACACCAGAACTGAATCCTAAATTTTAAAATGACTCGGCGCAAAACAGATTTCTGTAAACAAAAATCTGTTCGACTTACTGTGTGCGCAATAATGTATGTGTGCGTGCTAAATAAGTGCATATGAGGAATAAATAACAGAATACAATACACAGCTTATTTGTTTATGGAAGTTCGGACATCAATGTCCTACGTCTCCCCTTCTTCCTCCTTGGAAGGTTCCACTAGAAGATTTGATCTACACATCGTGTACAGACCCGATCCCACAATCAGCAGCTGTGAGAACTCCTAGACTCCACCAGCCCTTGGCTGTCACTCAACTGTTTTTTACGCCTACGTGAGAAATGCTACAAACACAGAGTTTAACGTCGTCGTGCTTGGACGGGATCTGATTTTGTTTGGGTGATTCATGTTAGAGTAGATGCCCAACTATCCAACTTGTGGCGTGTGGGTTTATAGACTCTTGTATAAAACAATCTTTATATATATGATATTCGCATTCTTTTTATCTGGCGTTCTTTACTTTCATTATGTGTGTAATGATTACAATTGCATTGAGTAAAGACCTAGAATGCACTGAAGCGTATGTTAGATGTGATAGTGGGTATGACGGCTATCATGAAACACATCTAATAGTCGCTGTGTATTCTGAACATGTTCCTAGTCGATTGGGCCGTAAAAATGAGGATAAGGCCGCCCGAGTTCGAGACTAGTATCTGCGATGCGAAGTACCATGTTTCATTGGTAGGGAACATTGTGATGTTCTGAGCATGCAGATAGATAGTGACCTGGTGATCTATCGAACTACCCTCGTTCGGACTTTCCAAGTGGTTACCATTTGTCGAGTGGATAAATCCGAGGTCTTGGTTGTACTGATTAGTCCTCACGACTCGAAACGTCATTGAGACTCTACATGATAGGCGTCTCACTTTGACCCATTTGCCGACTCACTTGGGGTCATAAGGCGTCGGGATTGGGTGAGACCCCGATGCATGTAGGAGTCGATGCATCGTTGTCGAGGATTCACCGCTCGCAGACATACGTGGATATCCTATGCTATCTGAGGAGATAATAGTGTATAAATCTCTGGCCAGAGTACTAGAAGTGTTTTAGGTAAATGTGTTTATCTAGTTACACTCGTGATGTCACTATTCGATCTCCAAGATGTATGCATAGCTATCGGATCTATAGCGACTCTCGATTTACCAATGGTCGTTGATCTGATCGGGATATATGGATTGAAAGGACCATACTGTACGCTAACCACGACCAACTGGTTCTTGCAGGCACTATCAGTGATACCTAGGGGATCATGGGGCGATGTTGCTAGATGCTTTACCATGATCCGTTGGGCAAGTCCGGAATTGTGATTCCGGAGCCACAATGGTTGTGGGCCCACGACTAGCTGTATCCCTGAACCATTGAGGGTCACACAAGTACTGGATTCGAGATTCCCGCAAGGATACTCAGCTCACTGTGTTGAGCCCGAGAAGAGGATTTTGGGAAGTGCGACTTCCTAAAAGTCAACAGGGGTCAAACCGGGGTTTCCCGCTGTTGAGGGGCGAAACGGTCATTTTGCACTGGGGTTCTGAAAAACGGTTTTTCAGATCATGGCGTTCAGTTTTGGAAACTGAATTGATCGGTCCGATCTGATCGGCGATCGGAGTTACGATGAAGTCTCGGTGGTGGAGATGAACTGAATGTTCATCGTTGGACCCGGGCCCGTTGGGCCGGTCCAAGTCCAACACCTAAGTCTATTTAATTAGACTAAGCTTCACTTAACAACATGACATTACACAACTTAACCTAACCCTAAGCACAAATTAGCCGCCTCCCCTCCTCTCCACATACGCCGCCGCCGCCGCCCGCCGTGCGCCGTGGCCGCCGCCGCCCGTCTTCGCCGGAAAATTGTTTCCGGCCAATTAGACGAGGAGAATCCGTTCGTGCTGATCTCGTCAGTCCTTCTAGTGCAGGCTGACGAAGGAGTCTCGTTTCTGGTTGTGGACCGGATTGGCGATATCTACCGCAATCTACCGAGAAGAGCCGACGTTATTGTAACTACGGTTGGAGCCAGGCACAAGTGCCAGCAAGGTAGTGGTTTTGAACACCCTATGTATGTCGATAATTGTTATTGAATTTTTCGTATTGATCGTCTCCCGGCTGTATTTCTTTGTTCTTCCGCTGCCTCGCCGGGGGGCGGATCCGGATCCCCAACAGTGGTATCAGAGCCAGGTTTTTCGGATCTGATCAATACGAATTGCCTGAATTGTATCTGACATCTTAATTTCAGAATCGGAAAATCAAAGATTTGATTCGGCCCCCCGGCCGCCGCCGTGTGCGGCGGCCCCCTCTCCTCACCGCGCGCACT
>KQ992542.1:123393-140632 GCA_001598015.1 Dorcoceras hygrometricum | reverse complement strand
ATGGTCGCAGCTAGGAGATCCGAGAGGATTCCTAGAGCTCCTGAGAGATATGGTTTTCTCCTTGAAGATGATCAAGGTGATCAAGTTTTTGGATCTGATCCAAGAACTTTCAAGGAGGAAATTTCCGATGCTGATCCTAACTTATGGCTTGAAGCAATGCAGTCTGAGTTTGACTCAATGCATGCTAACCAAGTTTGGACTCTCGTTAACCCTCCCGAAGGAATTGTTCCTATTGGGTGCAAATGGGTATAAAAGAGGAAACTTGGGCCTGATGGTAAGGTAATGACCTACAAGGCACGACTAGTCGCGAAAGGTTACACTCAAAGGCAAGGTGTTGACTATGATGAAACCTTCTCGCCAGTCGCAATGTTCAAGTCAATTAGAATATTGTTAGCCATAGCCGCATGGTACGACTATGAGATGTGGCAAATGGATGTGAAAACTGCATTCCTTAATGGAAACATTAAGGAAGAGATCTATATGACGCAGCCTGAGGGTTTCACATCTGTTGGAAGAGAGCATAAGGTATGCAAGCTTCAGAGATCGATCTACGGTCTCAAACAAGCATCACGAAGTTGGAACCTGAGATTCGATGAAACGATTAAGGAATTTGGTTTCATCAAGAATCCCGAGGAGCCACGTGTCTATAAAAAGGTAGTTAAAAGCGCTGTGACGTTCCTAGTACTTTATGTTGAAGACATTCTACTCATTGGGAATGATGTAGGAATGCTGCAGTCAACTAAGGTATGGTTGTCTAGCAGATTTTCGATGAAGGACATGGGTGAAGCATCCTATATTCTAGGAATACAGATCTATCGGGATAGATCTAAGCGGATGCTCGGACTCACCCAAGCTACCTACATAGATACCATACTTAAGAGGTTCTCTATGGAAGAGTCCAAGAGAGGACACCTACCTATGTGCCACGGGGTCACTCTATCTAAGTCTATGTGTCCAAAGACTGATGAGGAGATAGAGAGTATGGCACGTGTACCATATGCCTCGGCTATAGGTAGTATTATGTATGGCATGATCTCGACTAGACCGGACATCGCATATGCTCTGAGTTTCACGAGCCGCTACCAGGCCAACCCCGGCCAATTGCATTGGAAGGCCGTGAAGGATATTCTTAAGTACTTACGAAGGACTAAGAATATGTTCATGGTCTATGGGGGTGGTGAACTAAAACTGGAAGGCTAAACTGACTCTAGCTTCCAGTGTGACGTGGATGATTCGAAATCAACCTCTGGATTTGTATTCATGCTCAATGGTGGTGCTGTCTCTTGGAAGAGTTCCAAGCAAGACACCATCGCGGATTCAACCACTGAGGCTGAGTACATTGCAGCATCAGCTGCTGCTAAGGAGGCCATTTGGTTAAGGAATTTCGTCCAAGAGTTGGGCGTATCCTAATGGATTTGGTCCAGTCCCGGTGTACTGCGACAACACGGATGCCGTTGCGCAAGCAAAGGAGCCTAGGTCTCACCAAAGATCCAAACACATACTGAGGAAATACCACATAATCCGGGATATTGTGGCTAGCGGTGACATAGCAGTTGAGAGAGTCGCCTCTACGGATAACGTTTCTGATCCACTTACGAAGCCCTTGCCAGGACCCTTGTTTGAAAAACATCGCGAAACAATGGGACTGCGTCTGATGAGTAGTTGGCTTTAGGGCAAGTGGGAGATTGTTAGAGTAGATGCCCAACTAGCCAACTTGTGGCGTGTGGGTTTATAGACTCTTGTATAAAACAATCTTTATATATATGATATTCGCATTCTTTTTATCTGGAGTTCTTTACTTTCATTATGTGTGTAATGATTTACAATTGCGTTGAGTAAAGACCTAGAATGCACTGAAGCGTATGTTAGATGTGATAGTGGGTATGACGGCTATCATGAAACACATCTATTAGTCGCTGTGTATTCTGAACATGTTCCTAGTCGATTGGGCCGTCAAAATGAGGATAAGGCCGCCCGAGTTCGAGAATAGTATCTGCGATGCGAAGTACCATGTTTCATTGGTAGGGAACATTGTGATGTTCTGAACATGCAGATAGATAGTGACCTGGTGATCTATCGAACTACCCTCGTTCGGACTTTCCAAGTGGTTACCATTTGTCGAGTGGATAAGTCTGAGGTCTTGGTTGTACTGATTAGTCCTCACGACTCGAAATGTCATTGAGACTCTACATGATAGGCGTCTCACTTTGACCCGTTTGCCGACTCACTTGGGGTCATAAGGCGTCGGGATTGGGTGAGACCCCGATGCATGTAGGAGTCGATGCATCGTTGTCGAGGATTCACCGCTCGCAGACATGCGTGGATATCCTATGCTATCTGAGGAGATAATAGTGTATAAATCTCTGGCCAGAGTACTAGAAGTGTTTTAGGTAAATGTGTTTACCTAGTTACACTCGCGATGTCACTATTCGATCTCCAAGATGTATGCATAGCTATCGGATCTATAGCAACTCTCGATTTACCAATGGTCGTTGATCTGATCGGGATATATGGATTGAAAGGACCGTACTGTACGCTAACCACGACCAACTGGTTCTTGCAGGCACTATCAGTGATACCTAGGGGATCATGGGGCGATGTTGCTAGACGTTTTACCATGATCCGTTGGGCAAGTCCGGAATTGTGATTCCGGAGCCACAATGGTTGTGGGCCCACGGCTAGCTGTATCCCTGAACCATTGAGGGTCACACAAGTACTGGATTCGAGATTCCCGCACGGATACTCAGCTCAATGTGTTGAGCGCGAGAAGAGGATTTTGGGAAGTGCGACTTCCTAAAAGTCAACAGGGGTCAAACCGGGGGGGGTTCTGAAAAACGGTTTTTCAGATCATGGCGTCCAGTTTTGGAAACTGAATCGATCGGTCCGATCTGATAGGCGATCGGAGTTACGATGAAGTCTCGGTGGTGGAGATGAACTGAATGTTCATCGTTGGACCCGGGCCCGTTGGGCCGGTCCAAGTCCAACACCTAAGTCTATTTAATTAGACTAAGCTTCACTTAACAACATGACATTACACAACTTAACCTAACCCTAAGCACAAATTAGCCGCCTCCCCTCCTCTCCACATACGCCGCCGCCGCCGCCCGTCGTGCGCCGCCGCCCGTCGTGCGCCGCCGCCGCCGCCCGTCTTCGCCGGAAAATTGTTTCCGGCCAATTTGACGAGGAGAATCTGTTCGTGCTGATCTCGTCAGTCCTTCTAGTGCAGGCTGACGAAGGAGTCTCGTTTCTGGTCGTGGACCGGATTGGAAATATCTACCGCAATCTACCGAGAAGAGCCGACGTTATTGTAACTACGGTTAGAGCCAGGCACAAGTGCCAGCAAGGTAGTGGTTTTGAACACCCTATGTATGTCGATAATTGTTATTGAATTTTTCGTATTGATCATCTCCCGGCTGTATTTCTTTGTTCTTCCGCTGCCTCGCCGGGGGGCGGATCCGGATCGCCAACAATTCACTCGCTAAACAATTTCGCACGTCTCTCAAAAAACTGAGAGTTAATCTGTGTGTGTGAGATTTTACAGTGTATAGCTCAACTCTCAAAAGATAAAACTCTCACACACTGGGAAAATACTCTTACAATAGCTGATTGAGACTCAGCAGTAGACACTCGTATGCGCTCCTCTCTAACTGGCAGTCTACTGCATCCGGATCGCCAACAATTCACTCGCTAAACAATTTCGCACGTCTCTCAAAAAATGAGAGTTAATCTGTGTGTGTGAGATTTTACAGTGTATAGCTCAACTCTCAAAAGATAAATCTCACACACTGGGAAAATACTCTTCAATAGCTGATTGAGACTCAGCAGTAGACACTCGTTATGCGCTCCTCTCTAATGGCAGTCTACTGCTTCGTCTCCAATTTTCTTCCCTCTGTATTCTGCACTGTGTTAATTAATCTGTCAAAATCATTTCTCTTCAACAGTGCTTCTTGTATATATAGCTCCTCTCCAAATATGGCCGTTTAGACAGTAAATTCAAATCTCTTATGCGCTTGTCAAGGCCAATTTGTCTTCTTCCCAATTGGTGCAACCATCCTCTGTATATTGTACTATTTCCCAGAATAGTACAAATATTGTCCCCTTGATTTAAGGCATTTGCATGATTCAATTTCAGCCATTGATTCTCTCCATCTAGAGCATTGATTGCAACCCAACGGCTGAATGTGCTCCAACAAATTGTTCAACAGCTGTTCGCTCAGCTGTTGTCTTTTCTTCGTCACAACACTTAGCGCAACATCTGGTTCACCTTCATTGCAATAGATGGGAAGAGGTTCTTGCGACTGGTTGTCCAGACACTGGTCTTAAAACCGGGTGATATGATGTTCTTGCGTCTGGTTGTCCAGCTGGTGGTAACGATACCATTTGAAAGTCTGTGCTTGCAGCTGGTACACAAGTCGTTGGTCTTGAAGTGCTTGCGACTGGATCACTGTAGCTTGCATCTGGATTACCCAACGACTGGTTAGTTCAAACGCCGCCGTTTTAACTTATCCAAACGACATCGTTTGCTATACATCATCGACTGGTTAAATAACACTGTAGCTCTCGTCTGGATGTACAAACTACTGTAGCTCTCGACTGGTTGTACTGTACCTTGCGACTGGATATACTGTAGCTTACTGCTGAAAGCAACTCCACTTCGCCTTTGTTCTTCTCATCTGTTAACGGCTTCTCCTTAGCACTACGTCTGATCCAACGGCTGATTGTGATGACATCACTGCTGACGTCATCATTGCTGATTCCAGATAGTTGTCTGCTGATATTACTGACGTCATAGTTTCTGGTCACAGCTCCCTTCAATAGAAATGCTGACGTCAGCTCTTCATAACAATATAAATGCTGACGTCATGGTTGCTGATTCTCGATTCCTTCAATAGCAACGCTGACGTCATCATTGCTGAATACTTCTACTGCTGAATCCATCTTCTCCAGCTTCTCTTTACGCGACACAACTAACAGCAAGTACAGCTATTCCACGTAAGCATATCTGTCCATGCTGGGATCCGCGTAAGCAAAGCTGTCCACATAAGCGAAGCTCAACTACTTTGTAGCGTTCATACTTACAGTTCAGGTAGCAGAAGCTCAACTAAGACATCTCCCTTCTCTAGTCTGTTAGCATAAGCGTCGGATTTCGTTTGCTATTCAGGTAGCTCGTTGGGTAAGTGTCAAGATCCTACGTTGTGCTTTGTTTAGAGCCTTTTTTTGTGTTAGGAGGGTAGGACAGATTTGGGTTAAGCTTGTAGCTCCCAATTCGTGGTTTCTGTGTTACTGTTTCTAAGCTAGTATTGTGTTTGGCTTAGCAGGTGTGAAATCTGTGTTGCTCGGGACCCCGTTGTAGTAATACAGTTCAGCACTTGCATTTTATACTTAGCATCGCATACAGTTCAGCACACAAGCACTTGCACAGTTTCGAACAGATTTATGTTGCACATAAATCTGTTTGAATCGTTTTAAAATATTAGGATTCAGTTCTGGTATTTTCCGCATGATTTTTAAATCATACCAGATCTGTCTCTGGTGCTCTGTTTATTTTTAAGTGTTCAAGAACATTGAGCTATTGCAGCTCGTTTATAGCAGCGCAAAATTTTTACTGTTTGTCAAATCAGCGCTGGCTATCTTTTTGATCCTATTTTCGGACCAACAAGGTACGTATGTGAGCTTGTTTTACAGTTTTGGATTGAGCATGGGTGATTATGATTGCTGCAGTGTATGCTTTGCTTCGTTGTATATGTTCTGTGTGAACATTTTATAGTTGCATACATGCATTATCATATTGAGCTCAGTTCTGTTGTAGCCGTGCCTTCTGTGTCTTTTTGTATTGATCTGTGCGTACCAGGATGCTGTTAGAGGCTGAGCGGGTAACTCCCATACCTCATCTCCATGCTGGGATCTGTTAGCCACTATGAGCGGAGTGGGTAGCTCCCACATCTCATGAGTTGAGCAAAAGGGGTTGAGCTTTGTTTTGCATCTGGTGCCGTGTGTTGAGACGAGTGGGTAGCTCCCATATACTCACACACCCCATGGCCACTGTTGTACTGTTGCTCAGTTGATTCGTTTCTGTTGTGGAGCAGTTCCTTGAGATTCTTTGGCTCCCTGATTTCGGTTGTAGCCTTGTTCTCATGCATAGCATTTGCATATTATCTGTTGCTTTCCATTAGCTGTTTTATATTGCTATCCGTACTGGGGGTTTGACCCCATGTCCCTCTGGGGCTGGTGTTGTTTGCCTGTTCATGTGTTTTCAGGTTACCATGGTTACTCAGCTGGTCGTGGAGGTTACCCAGCTGAAGGTGCTCCATGAGGTGGTTAGAGTTTCCCAGTTAGCGTATAGCATATATGTATCAGTACTGTTAGCCGGGGAATGCCCTGTGCTCTATTGTATATAATTTTAATGTTGTTGATTGGTACTTGATAATGCTGTAGTGTTGTACTGTGTGTTTGTAAACAGGGATAATTTGAGTATTATTGTATTATAAATTATGTAATCTTTCAGTCAGGCCAAAAACAAAAATTTTAACCACTATTCTTATTGCTTCCGCTAGTGTTTGCGTGGTTTAACTCTGTGTTTGTGCATGAGGCCTGACAATGATGATCAAAGATATTGAAGACTCAAGACATGTAAAACTGGAAGCTTACGTAATAGGATTGCAGTTGAATATTGCATGTCACCTAGGATTGGACCTTGATCCGTGCTTGGCAACCACGGATCGCATAGCTCTCGGTTATCGATCATCCCAATTGTATATGTGATATATATCTCTTTAATCCGTAATTTTTAAATTTGTTTTAAAATTATTGAGACCAAATTTCAAAATTAAAATCCCTCATTTTAAATTTGATTTAAAATTTATATCAATATTAAAAGTTTCACGATTAAATTGAAGGAACTTAGTTATTGATAGTTATGAAGAAATGTGACAAAACGTTATCTAAGGGAGTCCTTTATAGACTAGTTTAAAAATGGCTTGTGCCGGCTAAGTCTCTCTGAAGGGCGTTGCTTTGTCTAAGGAGGCTGTTTTTATGTGGGCCTTAACCCCTCCAACCACCTGGAAGTACTCTTAGAGAATGTTAGACATCCACGATTAAATTGAAGGAACTTAGTTATTGATAGTTATGAAGAAATGTGACAAAACGTTATCTAAGGGAGTCCTTTATAGACTAGTTTAAAAATGGCTTGTGCCGGCTAAGTCTCTCTGAAGGGCGTTGCTTTGTCTAAGGAGGCTGTTTTTTATGTGGGCCTTAACCCCTCCAACCACCTGGAAGTACTCTTAGAGAATGTTAGACATCTAAATTGATCATAAAACAAAAGTTTATTCGATAAGATCATGAAGTTAAGGAATTTAAATATTGTTTAAAATTTCCTACCTTCCATCAACAATGGGTGTACGTCGATGCTACCCGCATACATAGCCCGACTCATATTATTGGGGGGTTTGTGTGCCGTAAAACTGTACACGTCATTGACACTTGCTGTGAGTTGGTTGAAAATCCCTTTAACGTTGGCTCATATTATTGGGGACATTAAGGGACCGTCCATCACGACTCAACATTGATGGGTCATCTTGACACGTGATAGTAATCGGCGTCATATTATTGGACCCTTACTGGACGTGAGGTAAATACATGGAGATTTCACCTGTTGCAATTGGGCTCTACCTTTTGAGGGTCATGGTTGGCTCATAGTATTCGGGACCATGATTTCTTGATTGGACTCTGTGTACCCACTAAGGAAACTTGCTTTCTTGATTTCATTAGAGGGTGGTGAAATCGTTAAAAATAGTGGGAGGGTAATTCATAAAACTAAATGACCATGTTTTAAATCTTAGAGTTTTTCATGAATAGTCAATAATGCATGTCTGTTTTTCCTTTCAGTATAAACTGGTATAATCGTGTCTTCAATCAAAAATCCACTTGCAGCTATACTGGATAGCAATAAGTTCACTGGCCTGAACTATCAAGATTGGCTTCGATATCTCAAGATTGTCTTGGCTTCGGAAAAACTTCTCTACACGCTAGAGAAGACCCCTCTGAAGGAAGCCCCTGCCAATGCCAGTCCTGAGGAGCTGGCAAAATGGAAAATGGTGGGATGATGGGCTTAAGGCACGATGCTATATGATAGCTTCTATGTCCAACCTCTGAAGGAAGCCCCTGCCAATGCCAGTCCTGAGGAGCTGGCAAAATGGAAAATGGTGGGATGATGGGCTTAAGGCACGATGCTATATGATAGCTTCTATGTCCAACGAATTGCAGCGGCGATTTTAGAAGACGGAGTATGCTACTGGCATACATCTTCATCTCAAAGAGATGTATGGGGAGAACTCTCGGACTGAGAGGTTCACTACTGTCAAGGAGCTCATGACGAGTCGCATGCGTGAGGGGACTTCGGTCCGCGAGCATGAGGTCCGTATGATTGGGCTCATTGAGAAGCTAGTGGGCCTTGATATCACGCTTCCACATGAGCTGTCTGTGGATCTGCTTCTCCTCTCCCTTCCTGCTGCGTTCGACCCCTTTGTGGTCAACTTCAACATGAACAAGCTAGAGTCCACCCTTGAAGAGGTGTTAAACATGCTTGTCGTGTTCTAGGGGATCATAAAGAAGGACAAGCCCGTCCTTCTTTTGGGCTCTTCTTCCTCTGCGAAGAAGGGGCCCAAACGCAAGGTTAAGAAGCTTTCTGCCCCTGCGAAGGAGGGAAAGCCCGCCAAGAAGCCAAAGGCAAGGGCTTCAAAGTTGAACAAATCTGAAGATGTTTGCCAGCACTGCCAAAAGCCTGGGAACTGGAGGAGGAACTGTGAGGATTACCTCGAGCAGTTGCGAACTGCAAAGATATGTTCTACACTGAAATAAATATGTCTCTTAACTCGAATTCTTGGGTACTTGATACCGGATGTGGATCTCATATCTGCAATGACTTGCAGGTAATGACAAGAAGTCGACGTCTTAGGGAGGGTGAGACCCACTTGAGGCTTGGAAACGGAGCAAGGGTTGCGGCCGAAGCTATCGGAGATGTTTATTTATTTCTTTCTTCAAATTTGAAGTTGTTGAGAAACATTTTATTTGTTCCTGAATTAATAAAGAACATTATTTCCGTTTCTATGCTTGATAGTGATGGATATTCTTGTCATTTTGTGAATTCTATTTGCAATATTTACAAGAATGAATGTTTAATTGGAATTGAGGAAGGCGAAAATGATCTATATGCCTTAAAATTGAGAGAAGTTCCAACTCGCGATGTGGAAACACACACAACAACAATAAAAAGGAAAAACTATAATCTGAACCCGGCACAACTTTGGCATGCTAGGCTAGGTCATATTTCCTTAAATAGGATGAACAAGTTGATTAGGAGCGACATGTTTAATATGTCTGATATTAACTCCTTACCAACTTGTGAATCCTGTCTCAAAGGAAAAATGACATAATTGTCCTTCACGGGCAAGCCTGAACGTTCTCAAGGTCTATTGGATTTTATCCATACTGATGTGTGTGGTCCACTTAGCATTGGTACTAAGTCCGATCACATCTACTTCATCACCTTTACCGATGATCACTCTAGGTATGGGTACTTGCACTTAATGAAACACAAGTCTGAATCTTTTGAAAATTTCAAAGAATTCAAGGTTGAAGTATAAAATCAACTGGGAAAAAGTATTAAAACACTTCGATCCGATCGAGGTGGAGAATACTTGAGTGTCGAATTTCAAGACTATCTTAAAGAGAATGGGATTCTCTCATAGTGGACCCCTCCGGCCACACCACAGCTCAAAGGTGTAGCGGAGCGTCGTAATCGAACCTTGATGGACATGGTTTGATCTATGATGAGCTTCACTTAAATTCCTACCTCGTTTTGGGGCTATGCACTCGAAATGTTGGTAATTTTGTTGAACAATGTCCACACCAGGACAATGGATAAAACTCCATATGATATATGGATTGGCAAGCCACCCAAGTACTCGTACATGAGGATTTGGGGATGTCCTGCTTACGTGAAGCAGATAGTGGGAGATAAACTGGATAACAGATCCATCTTATGCTACTTCATTGGGTATCCAAAGAATTATATTGGATACTGCTTCTACTATCCCAATGAAACAAAAGCGTTTGTTTCTAGAAATTCCACCTTTCTGGAAAATGAATTTCTACTTGATAGAAAAGGCAAGATAGTAGAACTCGAAGAGGTTTGAGAACCAACTGAAGTACCAAGTGACTGCACCTCAATGGCCAATCCTTGCTATGGACACACCTAGGAGATCTGAAATGGTTCCTAGGGCTCCTGTTAGATATGGTTTCCTCCTTGAAGATGATCAAAGTGTTCAAACTGTTGGATGTGATCCAAGAACCTTCAAGGAGGCAATTTCTGATGCTGATTCTAATTTGTGGCTTGAAGCAATGCAATCTGAGATTGAATCAATGCATTCAAATAGTAGAACTCGAAGAGGTTTGAGAACCAACTGAAGTACCAAGTGACTGCACCTCAATGGCCAATCCTTGCTATGGACACACCTAGGAGATCTGAAATGGTTCCTAGGGCTCCTGTTAGATATGGTTTCCTCCTTGAAGATGATCAAAGTGTTCAAACTGTTGGATGTGATCCAAGAACCTTCAAGGAGGCAATTTCTGATGCTGATTCTAATTTGTGGCTTGAAGCAATGCAATCTGAGATTGAATCAATGCATTCAAACAAAGTTTGGACTCTTGTAAATTCTCCCGAAGGAATAGTTCTTATTGGGCACAAATGGACATACAAGATAAAACTTGGGCCTGATGGTAATGTACTGACCTACAAGGCTCGACTGGTCATAAATGGTTACACTTAAAGGCAAGGTGTTGACTATGATGAAACCTTTTCACCAGTTGCAATGTTCAAGTAAATTAGAATCCTGCTAGCCATAGCCCAATGGTACGACTATGAGATATGACAAATGGATGTGAAAACTGCGTTCCTAAATGGAAACATTAAGGAAGAGATCTATATGACGCAGCCTGAGGGTTTCACATCTATAGGAAGTGAGCATAAAGTATGCAAACTTCAGAGATCGATCTACGGTTTCAAGCAAGTATCGAGAATTTGGAACCTGAGATTTGATGAAACAATTAAAGTATTTGGTTTCATAAAAAATCCAGAGGAGCCATGTGTGTATAAGAAGGTAGTTAAGAAGGCTGTGACATTCCTTGTACTTTATGTTGATGACATTCTACTCATTGGGAATGATGTAGGGATGCTGCAGTCAACTAAAGTATGGTTGTCTAGTAGATTCTCAATGAAGGACATGGGTGAAGCATCCTCTATTCTAGGAATACAGATATATAGAGATAGATCGAAAAGGATGCTCAGACTCACCCAAGCGACAAACATCGATACCATACTTAAGCGGTTCTCTATGGAGGAGTCCAAGAGATGTGCCACGGGGTCACTCTATCTAAATCTCTGTGTCCAAAGACTGATGAGGAGATAAAGAGTATGACACGTGTGCCATATGCCTCGGAAATAGGTAATATTATGTATGGTATTATCTCTGTCAGGCCTCGTCCTCACAACAGAGTAAAATCACACAAACACAAGCGGAAGCTACTAAAAAGCGGGTAAAATTTTCGCTTTTGGCCTGATGGTTTAAAACAATATAATTTAAAATACGACAATACTTAAAGTAATCCAGATTTCAAAACCAACCAAGCAATGCTACAACAAACAACAAGGCAGCACAGAAAATGGTATCCCCTGGCTATCAGCCAGCTACAATAGCCTAAGCATCACCCGGGACATCCCACCCGCGGTGATACCAGTGCATATAAATAGTATACATAACTGGGACACTCTAACCACCTCCTGGGGCACCTCCAGCTGGATTAAATCCACGACCAGCTGTAAAACCTGGATTCCTTGAAAACAACATAGACAACAAAACAACCAAGCCCCAGAGGGACATGGGGTCAAACCCCAGTACGGAGAGCAACTACAAAACAGCAGTAAACAGCAAGAATAAAATGCAGATGCTATGCATGAGACCAGGGACAACAGCCAAAGGCTACAACCAAGGAAGGGAGCCAAAGAACTCAATGCACAGCTCAACAGAATCTGCAATAGATATGTGTGGCCACGGTGAGTGTAGGACATGTGGGAGCTACCCACTCACCCCTACTCGCCCACCAATACCAGATGCATCAACAGCTCAACCTGCCGTTGCCCAACCTATGAACTGTGGTAGTTAACCACTCGGCGCATAGGGGCTAACAAATCCCAGCAGGGAGATGAGAGTGCGGAATCACCGCTCGCCCTCGCATCCTGGTAAGAAAACAGAGCAACAACAACGAAGCAATGGTTGCAATAGCTGAAATGAGATGATAATGCGCGTATGCAACACTAGCATAACTCATATGCAAAACAGCAACCACAACAGCAAACATACACAACCATCTCACGATATCAGCAACTACAATTCACTCAAGCTATAAACATACTGATTCACAAGCTCCAAATCCGTACCTTGATTCTGTGCAACAATAACCAAACAAGGAACCCGAGAGATCTGGTTTAAACCTGCTAAAACACACGGCACACAGATCTCAGAAACTACACAGAAGGTCACGGCAATTCACAGTAAATTACGGCTGGGAGTTATACACTACAACCAGCGATAACTCTACCATTCTACTCAACAGGAAGCTCATAACAAAGCTCAAAGGTAAGACCTTATCTCTAAATCGAAGGGCTACCTGCACAGCGAACACACGACCGAAGGAAGCACTTCACGATCCTACTTCCAGCTAACAACAGCCTCCGAGAATGGTATCAATCGAAAAAGCAACTCTCCAGAAGAGCAGGGCCACCAGTCTTGCTCAAATCAAAGGCAGGAAATGATGGAAATTGTCGGAGAAATGCTACGGTGAACAGTGTTCTAGGGTTCGAAGCGAAGAACAACAATCGGGAGAAAATATCGCTAAGTATGGAAATCTTTTATTCCAGTCGAAGACCAAGTCTTCTAATATATATACGCTTCTCACCAGATGACAACAGCAAGAACAACTCCAGCGACGAAACCAGTCGACATTGCTGTTAACGCAACCAACAGTCACTCTCTCAAATAGCGCTAAACAAAACGGTATCGCATCAACTTAACCAAACGACGTCGCATAGGACACGTCATCATATCTGTCGACAGCTGATCACCTAAACCAGCAGCTGGATAAAATAACGCAATAGATCCTTGCAACTGGTACCAGACGCGATACCCAAAACGCTGCGTTTCAACTAAATGCAAACGGCGTCGCATAACCCAACAGCTGATCACTACTAGAGGAAACACACCAACTGCTGAATTCCCAAAACGACGTAGTTTCACCCAACGGCTGGTCGCTACTAAGAAACGCGCTAACAAAACCAACAGCTGGTTCCTGTTCACCAAAACGTCGTCGCTTCAGGGTTCTATAACGCTGTCTGCTGATTCTTGCGACTAAAACACCAACGTCTAAAATCCACGTCAACGTTGCTGCTGCTTCCTGCCACATCAGCATTGCTGCTGTTTCTCAACACAACGCAACGCCTAAAATGCCAACTGCTGACAGACTTCACCAAACTCTAAATGATGGCGTATTGATCTCCTGCGACAACTGATGTCAGCTTTCACCACAAAACCCGATTTCTAACACAAACACCAAAATTACGGGGATTTCCAGAATTGCTCTAAAACCGATTAATCCAAAAATTAATCACTTATTAATTTCAGGTCTCACAATATCGACTAGACCGGATGTCGCATATGCTCTGAGTGTCACAAGCCGTTACCAAGCCAAACCCGGCCAAATGCATTGGAAGGCTGTGAAAGATATTCTTAAGTACTTACGAAGGACTAAGAATATGTTCATGGTCTATGGGGATGGTGAACTGAAATTGGAAGGCTACACTGATTCTAGCTTCCAATGCGATGTGGAAGATTCGAAGTCAACCTCTGGATTTGTATTGATGCTCAATGGTGGTGCTATCCCTTGGAAGAGTTCCAATCAAGACACTATACGGATTCAACCACTGAGTCTGAGTACATTGTAGCATCAGCTGCTGCTAAAGACGCGGTTTGGATGAGGAACGAAGGACTAAGAATATGTTCATGGTCTATGGGGATGGTGAACTGAAATTGGAAGGCTACACTGATTCTAGCTTCCAATGCGATGTGGAAGATTCGAAGTCAACCTCTGGATTTGTATTGATGCTCAATGGTGGTGCTATCCCTTGGAAGAGTTCCAATCAAGACACTATACGGATTCAACCACTGAGTCTGAGTACATTGTAGCATCAGCTGCTGCTAAAGACGCGGTTTGGATGAGGAATTTCGTCCAAGAGTTGGGCGTAATTCCTGAAAGAGTTGGTCCAGTCCCGATGTACTGTGACAACAAGGGTGCCATTGCGCAAGCAAAGGAACCTAGGTCTCACCAAATATCCAAACACATACTGAGGAAATACCACATAATCCGGGATATTGTGGCTACAGGTGACATAGCAGTCGAGAGAGTCGCCTCTACGGGCAACATTGCTGATCCACTTACGAAGCCCTTGCCAGGACCATTGTTAGAAAAACATCGCGAAGCAATGGGACTACGTCTCATGAGTAGTTGGCTTTAGGACAAGTGGGAGATTGTTAGAGTAGGTGTCTAACTAGCCAACTTGTGGCATGTAGGTTCTTGTTGACTATGTAAAACGATCTTTATTTATGAAATTCGCATTCTTTTATGACATTATTTATCTTCATTATTATGATTACAATTGTTGGATAAAGAACTTGAATGCACTATAGTGTATGTTAGATGTGATAGTGGATTTGATGGCTATCATGAAACACATCTAATAGTCACTGTGTATTCTAAACCTGTTCCTAGTCGATTGGGCCCTCCAAAATAGGATAAGAACCACCCGAGCTTGAGACTAGCATCTGCAATGTGAAGTACCACGTTTCATTGGTAGGGAACATAGTGATGTTCTGAGCATGCAGATGGATAGTGACCTGGTGATCTATCGAACTACACTCGTTCGGACTTTCCAAGTGGTTGCCATTTGTCGAGTGGATTAGTCTGAGGTCTTGGTGTTAGAGTAGATGCCCAACTAGCCAACTTGTGGCGTGTGGGTTTTATAGACTCTTGTATATGACAATCTTTATTTATGAAATACGCATTTATTTATGACATTCTTTATCTTCATTGTGATTATAATGTTAACAATTGTGTTGGATAAAGACCTAGAATGCACCATAGTGTATGTTAGATGTGATAGTGGATATGATGGCTATCATGAAACACATCTAATAGTCACTGTGTATTCTGAATTCGTTCCTAGTCGATTGGGCCGTCAAAATGAGGATAAGGCCGCCCGAGCTTGAGACTAGCATCTGCGATGTGAAGTACCATGTTTCATTGGTAGGGAACATTGTGATGTTCTGAGCATGCAGATGGATAGTGACCTAGTGATCTATCGAACTACCCTCGTTCGGACTTTCCAAGTGGTTACCATTTGTCGAGTGGATAAGTTCGAGGTCTTGGTTGTACTGATTAGTCTGTTGGAGGATCCGGATCCGCACCCCGGCAGGCAGCGGAAGAACAAAATTTTAACCGGGATGCGATCAATACGAAAAACAAATCAATTATATGTATCGACATACATAGGGTGTTTCAGGCATGTTACCTCGCTGGCACTTGTGCCTGGCTCCAACCGGTGTTTCAAAGAACCCGGCTCTTCTCGGTAGATTGCTGTAGAAACGCCAATCCGGTCCAAGACCAGATCCGAGACTCCTTCGTCAGACTGCACTAGAAGTCCTGACGAGATCAGCACGATCGGATTCTCCTCGAAAAGTTGGCCGGAAACTAATTTCCGGCGAAGTAGCGGCGGCGGGCGGCGCACGGCGGCGGCGAGGAAGAAGAGAGGAGGCGGCGGTGCTTAGGGTTTTGAGTCTAGGGTTATGTTGTTAATCATAATAATGAAGTCTCTTAATTAAGCCTAATTATATATAGACTTAAAGTTGGACTTGGGCCGGTCCAACGGGCCCGGGTCCAAATGACGATATCAATCGCTGCGACTTCATCGTAACTCCGATCGCCGATCAGATCGGACCGATCGACTCAGTTTCCAAAACTGAATGCTATGATGTGAAAAACAATTTTTCAGATCATCTGGAGGGCAGTATGTGCGCTATGATTGGCGCACGCTCGCGGCAGGAAGATGCCGCGCTTGGCGCGGCGGCGCGGCATCACGCCGCACGCTATGTGTTGGCGGCGGCCGCCGCCGTGCGGCCGCCGTCTGGCGATCCTCGTTGCTATAAGATGGCTGGTCTGTCTTCTAGGTTTTGTTTTGGGCCTGTCCCGGCAGCCCATGAAGTTTTCGGGCCAATATTTGATATTGGGCTGATTTTGGTTGGACCGAAAATTGATTTTGAAATTTTTGAGATTTTGGGCCTAAAATTGGTTTAAGCCCAATATGATGCAATTAAAATTACAAAATGTGATTTTAGTTATGAAATATAATTTTATAATTAAACTATGTTTTTGTTGATTAAAATTTAATTTTATCGACAAAATGCGATTTTACTTATACAATGCGATTTTGTAATTAAAATATGATTTTGTAGGAAATCATCAAATATGATTTGATTATTTAATTCATGTCGATTAATTAGATTGATTGCATTTTTGGGATGATCGAGAGCCGTGCCCTATGTGTTAGGTGTATGCTTTAGGTTTTGCGATTTTGGTTTATATATATTGTTGATATCATTTAAAGTGGGTCTGTTTGTGTCACGTACCCACCCCTACAAATTGTATCCCATATGTGTCATGGAAATTTAAATGTAAATTACTAGATTTAGTGGGAGGACATTTGAATACGGTGGACATGACGATCAAAGATATTGAAGACCGAAGATCTGTAAAACCGGAAGCAATTGTAATAGGATTACATTGCATATTGCATTTCACCTAGGACTGGACCCAGGTCCGTGATTGGAAACCACGGACTGCATAGCTCTCGCGATCGATCATCCCAATGTTTATATATGTGATATATAGTTAGTTGAATCCGCATGTTTTAAATATGATTTAAAATATATTGCATGAGACCAAATTTTCAAAAATAAAATCCCTCGTTTTAAATACGATTTAAAACTAATATCAAGATTAAAAGTTTATTCGATAAGCTAAAGGGAACTTAAATTTGTTTAAATTATCCCTACCTTCCATCAACAATGGGTGTACG
>KQ992542.1:88481-106641 GCA_001598015.1 Dorcoceras hygrometricum | reverse complement strand
ATTCTGAATTCGTTCCTAGTCGATTGGGCCGTCAAAATGAGGATAAGGCCGCCCGAGCTTGAAACTAGCATCTGCGATGTGAAGTACCATGTTTCATTGGTAGGGAACATTGTGATGTTCTGAGCATACAGATGGATAGTGACCTGATGATCTATCGAACTACCCTCGTTCGGACTTTCCAAGTGGTTACCATTTGTCGAGTGGATAAGTCCGAGGTCTTGGTTGTACTGATTAGTCCTCACTACTCGAAACGTCATTGAGACTCTACATTATAGGTGCCTCACTTTGACCCGTTTGCCGACTCATTTGGGGTCATTAGGCGGCGGGATTGGGTAAGGTCCCGATGCATGTAGGAGTCGATGCTTCGTTGTCGAGGATTCACCGCTCGCTCTCATGCGTGGATATCCTATGCTATCTAAGGGAAAAATAGTGTATAAATCTCTGGCCAGAGTACTGGATGTGTTTTAGGTAAATGGGTTTACCTAGTTACACTCGCGATTCACTATTCGATCTCCAAGATGTATGCATAGTTATCGGATCTTTAGCGACTCTCGATTTACCAATGGTCGTTGATCTGATTGGGATATATGTGTTGAAAGGACCGTACTGTACGCTGACCACGACCAACTAGTTCTTGCAGGCACTGGGGATCATGGGGCGATGTCGCTAGACGCTTTACCATGATCCGATGGGCAAGTCCGAAATTGTGATTTCGGAGTCACAATTGTTATGGGCCCACGGCTAGCTGTATCCCTGAACCATTGAGGGTCACACAAGTACTGGATTCATGATTCCCGCACGGAAACTGAGCTCAATGTGTTGAGCATAGGAGAAGGAATTTGGGGAGTGCGACTTCCTAAAAGTCAACAGGGGTCAAATTGCTATTTCCCAAAGTTGAGGGCTAAACTATAATTTTGGACAAGGTGGTCTGAAAAATTGTTTTCACATCATAATATTCAGTTTTGGAAATTGATTCAATCGGCCCGATCTGTTCGTCGATCGGAATTGTGATGAAGCCACGGTGGTACGGTTGAAACGAATGTTCACATGGACCTGGGCCCGCCCCCGGCCCATTGGACTAGTGGAAGCCCATCATTGGTCTACGTATGCTAGACCTAGGGCTACACATCACAATACAACTTGAACCCTAGCCTCCACCACACACTTGCGCCGCCAACCTCCTCCCAACTCCTCTCTCGGCCGCGCCCCTTCTCACGCGCCGCCGTCGTCGCCTTGCTCCGTCGGACTTGCTCCGGCCACCGTGAAGAGGAGATTCCGATCGTGCCAAAATCCGTCAGATCTTCTAGTGCAGATTGACGGAGGAATCGTGCTTCCGGTCGTGGACCTGATTAGACGATCTATCGCCGCCTACCTTTTGAAGTGCCGGTTTCCTTGTGAAACTGGTCGGAGCCAGGCTCATAGACGCCAGCAAGGTAACGATTCAAACATCCTATGTATGTTTATCGTTGATTATTTGTAATGTATTGAACGTATCTCGGGCAATTTTTAACTTCCGCTGCGCCCCCGGGAAACGTGATCCGGATCCGCCACTTTCGCCAACACTTGGTTGTACAGATTAGTCCTTATTACTCGAAACATCATTGAGACTCCACATGATAGGTGCCTCACTTTGACCCATTTACCGACTCAATTGGGGTCATCAGGTGGCGGAGTTGGGTGAGGTCCCTATGCATGTAGGACTCGATGCTTCGTTGTCGAGGATTCACCGCTCACCCTTGTGCATGGATATCCTATGCTATCTGAGAAGATAATAGTGTGAAAAATCTCTGGCCAGAGTACTAGATATATTTTAGGTAAATGGGTTTACCTAATAACACATGAGATGTCACTATTTGATCTCCAAGATGTATGCATGGTTATTGGATCTCTAGCGACTCTCGATTTACCAATGGTCGTTGATCTGATTGGGATATTTGAGTTGAAAGGACCATACTGTACGCTAACCATGACTGACTGGTTCTTGCAGGCACTATCAGTGATACCTAGGGGATCATGGGGTGATGTTTCTAGACGCTTTACCATGATTTGATGGGTAAGTTCGAAAATGTATTTTTGGAGTCACAAATGTTGTGAGCCCACGGATAGTTGTATACATGAACCATTGAGGGTCACACAAGTACTGATCTCTCAATTCCCGTACGAATATGGTACTAAAAGTGTTGAGTATTGATGGTCCGAAAATAGGATCAAAAGATCAGCAGCCGCGCATTTAAAACGAGTTGAAAGGTTTTGCGCGCTGCTAATACACTGGAGCTGCAATAGCTCGATGTTCTTGAACACATAAAAACTCACCAGAAGAGCACCGGAGACAAATCTGGTATGATTTAAAAATCATGCGGAAAATACCAGAACTGAATCCTATATTTTAAAACAACTCAAACAGATTTATGTGCAACATAAATCTGTTCGAGCCTTGCAAGTGCTTGTGTGCTAACTGTATGCGATGCTAAGTATAAATTGCAAGTGCTGAATTATGAAAATGCTAAAGTAAATATGCAATGCTGAATGCTTAAAGTAAATGGACCGATACACTGCATATTTGTTTCTGGAAGTTCAGACCTCAATGTCCTACATCTCCCCTTCTTCCACCTCGGAAGGCTCCACTAGAAGATTTGATCTTACAACTCGTGTACAGACCCGATCCCACAACCAGCAGCTGCGAGAACTCCTAGACTCCACAAATGCACACCAGCCGCAACTGTGTGACTAACTACATACACATGAGTTTTACGTCATCGTGCTTGGACGGGACTGTTTGGTTTTGAGATTCATTCACTAATACATCCCACAACCAGCAGCTATGAGAACTCCTAGACTCCACAAATGCACACCAGCCGCAACTGTGTGACTAACTACATACACATGAGTTTTACGTCATCGTGCTTGGACGGGACTGTTTGGTTTTGAGATTCATTCACTAATACAATGTGAATGAATATCTGTGTGTGAGATTTGATACAATGAATCTCTCAACTCTCTGTTTCTCACACACTAGGGAAATTGCTCTAAACAAGCTAATTAAAACTCAGCAATCGACTCTCGTGAAATCTCCTCTCTAATCTTGTCGATTGCTTCGTCTTTCTGTTCATTTTCCCTCTGTTGTTGTCTTCTACTTATTTTTCTTTTCTGTGTGACAACAACTCTCTGGTCTCACGACATCGAACTCACAGTCTCACCAACGTCGTCAACCTTCTTCAATGGCGTTGCCTTTGTATATAAGCCTCTGTTCAATGTGGAAGACATTATGCACTTCTGCTAAGCTGGGTGGTAACTCTACTCGATATTCTAGAGTACCAACCCTCTCCAGAATCTCGAACGGTCCAATAAACCTAGGGCTAAGCTTGCTTCTCCGGCCAAAGCGCATCACGCCCTTCATGGGCGATATCCTCACAAACACGTGATCTCCCACAGCTAGCTCCAGATGTCGTCGTCTCTGATCTGCATAACTCTTCTCATGACCCTGGGCTGTCCTCATCCTATCCCGAATTCTCGTCACAATGTCTGACGTCTGCTGTAATAACTCCGACCCTGTAAGCACTCTCTCACCAACCTCGTCCCAGTGTACGGGAGATCTACATCTCCTCCCGTACAGCGCCTCATACGGGGCCATCCCAATCGACGCCTAAAAGTCGTTGTTGTACATGAACTCTATCAGCGGCAATCTCGAGTCCCACGTACCCTGAAAATCTATGACACAAGATCTCAGCAAGTCCTCCAAAGTCTGAATGACCCTCTCTGACTGTCCGTCTGTCTGCGGATGAAATGCTGTACTGAACGATAATCTCGTCCCCAAGGCTGCATGTAAGCTCCTCCAGAACGCAGATGTGAATCTGGTGTCTCTGTCTGACACTATCGAGACTGGTATTCCATGCAGTCTAACCACCTCTCGGATGTAAAGCTCTGCATACTACGTTAGAGCGAAAGTAGTCTTCACCGATAAGAAATGCACTGACTTGGTGAGTCTGTCCACAATCACCCATATAGTTGTGAACCCTCTGGGACTCCTGGGCAATCCAACCACGAAGTTCATCGTAATATGCTCCCACTTCCACTCGGGAATAGGAAGTGGCTGCAACAACCCTGCCGGACGCTGATGCTCCGCCTTGACCTGCTGACAAGTCAAGCACTCGGACACAAATCTCCCAATGTCCTTCTTCATCCCTGGCCACCAATACAAAGTCTGCAAATCTCTGTACATCTTCGTACTCCCTAGGTGGATGGAGTACGTCGATGCATGAGCCTCAGATAAGATCTCGGCTCTCAACTGTCCCGTGCTCGGCACCCACATACGGCCTCTGAAATGGACTATCCCATCCTCAACAGTATACAGACCTCGTCTTCCGTCCTCATCATGCTGCCTCCACTGCTGTAACTGCTCATAGGAGGCCTGCTTTAACGCCCAGATATTTTTATGGCCACAATTAGGAATTTATAAAATTTGAGAGATTAAATTGAAATGCTATTTTATTCAACTTTTATTTTCGATTGAATTCTAGAATTATTAATATGTGGATTCAGCTTTCGTTTATGCATCAAGTTGAATTTCAGATTTGAGTTATATGTGTTAATCAGTTCCTGCCTTAGTGAATTGATTTCCAGATTTCAGAATGCAATTGCAGAAGCGGTTTTTGGTCGATTCTTACAAGCCAATTGAATCCTTCTTTTCAAATAAAATAGCTCGGTTCGAAGCATTAGATTTCACTTTAAAATTGAGTAGCACTTTTTAAAAATATCTTTGGCATATTGATTAAACATGTTTCTTTCTTAGGCATTTTAATTCATATATATAGGATATTAGACACATCATGCATCATTATTTACAAATCAAAACACTTTACAAAAAGCAAACGGTGTTCTCTGTGAAGAAACTGAGCAAAACCTTTCAAAGTTTTCGAAGGAGACAAGCGGTGCGTACGTGATTGCCGGATTTCTACTGTGATCGTGTTGCAGAATACGGAAAGTAAACTCTGTTTCTTGAAACACTCATGAAAGCATATAATCAGTTCTGTATGCATGTTTGTTTGTGTTTTTAAGATTTGAAGATAGCCACGGCTGTTATTCAAAGAAAAGAAAGTCCATGTTTTATTTTTATGAAGAAGAACGTGTTTACCGGCTTTTGTTTCAAAAAGATTATTTTTGAAAATGTTTGATGATGTTCTTCCAGTTAGTTCTTGAGTTCTCCAAAGATTTTCTTCGAAATAGCTTACAAGTAGCTTATTCGATTGATTTCAGAAATTTCTTGAGATCTTTTGATTTCCACCGACTGAGGTTTTCCTTCGTTGTTCATGTACGTTCATATGGCTAAGTCCGAAATCTGGTTCTTAAGCCAAAAGCTGATTTTTCATATTGAACATATTCAAGTTAGAGTTCTGTTTCTATGTTATTCGAAGTTCAGATGCTAGTTTTGTTTCAAATCTGAATTGTTTAACAATACTGTGTTGTCCGTTGAAATCTGAGTTGACTTCGGTTGACCATTAACATCTGAAAGACTCCATTTGATTATACTGATTTCGTTGACATCTGAGTTGACCAACAGGCAGAATCTGATTTCTTTCTTCTTCGCTGAGATACATATGCACAATTCATATTCCGTCTTTTTAGCCTTCGATTCTTCTTCGAGTACATATATGAGTTCCTTATTCATTTTCGCCTCGATTCGAAAAATTTATTCGATTCAATTGAACAGATTTCTAGTGGCTTTATTCAGTTTTCATCTTCGCAAGTATTACAGAGAATCCTCAAAGTGTTCTTGAGCATCATCAGAGCTTTTAAAACTAATAAATAGTACTTAAAAGAAATGAAAAACAGAATTTCGAAAGAAAAGATAGAGCAGAAAGAAAGAAATGTTTACAGAAAAGTTGTAAGTTATGACTTAGACAACAGACGGTCCCTAGAGGAAGGGTGAGTGCCTGGCTGACGAACCAGTGTGCCCCTTCAACAGCAGTAAGGATCAGGATTACGAATTGACGGATCTGTATACCCCTTCACATAGATGGGATTTATCCCAGCCCCCTGATATCAGATGATAGTTTGATCAAACGAATGGGCCAACTGTACAAGTGCCTCTGTCATAATTCCAGAAAAGAAAGGAAGAGCGCAAGTGTGGTTTTAATCACAGCTATGTAGAAAAGCTCAAAGATGCTTCTTTAATTAGAAGTAAAGAAAATGTTTTTCAGAACTTATATGTTTATGCTTTCATTCCATACAGGTTTCATAGTTCATGTTAATTTAGCTTATTTATTTATTAAGCTATTCAGATTCAGATTCCAGTACAGTATAAAATATCGTTTGCTTGTGTTATGTGCCTTCGATATTCCAGATTTTACCTGCTGAGCCCTAGGCTCACTAGTTTTCATTGAGTGCAGATAATGAGAAGTAGAGAGCTAGATGGTGATGAGCTGAACGGAAAGATGTGTTTATCGTGGACATCAGATTCCGTTGTTCTTTGAGATTCAAACTTTTGTTGTACATAACTTTAGTTATAGTTTTGTATAATGACAGATTCCTAGTTTCTTTATTTTGGTTGGAATCTGTACCAGGCATACTATTGAAAGTTTTATACAGTTTCGTTTCTCTTGAACAGATGTGTATTTTATTTCTGCGCCTTTAAATCGTTCACATCTGATTTCCTCTCATTGTTTTGATGAAATCTATATTCAGAATTGTCTTCTAGTTAGTAAATATAAATTGCATTTAACTTTTGTTGTACATAACTTTAGTTATAGTTTTGTATAATGACAGATTCCTAGTTTCTTTATTTTGGTTGGAATCTGTACCAGGCATACTATTGAAAGTTTTATACAGTTTCGTTTCTCTTGAACAGATGTGTATTTTATTTCTGCGCCTTTAAATCGTTCACATCTGATTTCCTCTCATTGTTTTGATGAAGTCTATATTCAGAATTGTCTTGTAGTTAGTAAATATAAATTGCAATTTATTCCAGAATTTATTAGCGACTTCTTATGGTAATTAAGATCGGAATTTTTATACTTTTCAAATCGAACCCCAAAGTTCCTAAATTTCCTTTAAGAAAAGTCCAGTCGCTACAGTTGGTATCAGAGCATGGTCCTTGAGATAAACACACTTCCAGTCTGAACAGCTCTCACCAGCTGCTTCTGAAAATTGTGAGTTTTATTTCATGTTCTAGCATAAAGTAATCTCTCATAATATAATTGTGGTGGATTTGGGCTACCCTTACAGATATGGCAGGACGAGGTAGAGGAAGGAGAGGTATCTCAGAGGGAGATGGTGAGTCAGAAGGCACGAACCCTGTTCTAAATAGTATGGCCCAATTGTTAGAACGTTTGGTTGACCAAACCAATCAAGGGAATGGTCAATCATCAGGAATAATGGTTAGTAGAGAAGATCCTCAGGAGAGGTTTAGAAGACAGAGACCTCAGGAATTTACTGGTTTTACTGATCCCCTTATAGCTGAAAGCTGGAACAAATCCATGGAAGTGATATTTGAGTATTTGCATCTGACAGAACTAGAAAGGCCTCGATGTGCGATCTACATGCTGAGGGGAGATGCTATGATATGGTGGGAAGGAGCCAAGTTAATAGTATACTTGGAAATTCTCACATGGGAGGAATTTAAGAGAGTATTCTTTGAGCAGTACTTTAGTGTTGATGTGAGGGAGGAGCTGCAGAATGAGTTCCTAACTCTTAAGCAAGCAGGGATGACTATGTAGGATTATATCCGCAAGTTTGAGAGGGGATGCTATTTTGTTCCTTTGATTGGAACCAATGCAGATGTCAAGCTTCGACATTTTATTAATGGGTTGAAACCAATGATTAAGCATGACGTTAGGCTTGCAGAACCCGTGGATTATAGAGCAGCTGTGAACAAAGATCTACGGGCAGAACAGGATTGGAAGGCAATTGAGGATGAGCGACAGCTGAAAAGACAAGCCTTCCAGCAAAAAGACCGTAGACAGTCTAAGAGGCCAAACAACCAGCAAGGATATCAAGGGAAAGGACCAATAGCTGCACAACCTATCTCTGCTGTTCCCAAACCTAGGAATAGGCCAGCATGTCCTACTTGAAAGAAGAATCATGCGGGCCAGTGTCGTTTTGGGCAGAATGTATGTTATACTTGTGGCAAGTCAGGCCACATATCCAAGTATTGCCTCCAGAAGAAACAACTCATCTCCAGTAGGGTGTACGTCATGACAGCAGAACAAGCTCCTACAGATACGACGGTTGTGACTGATAAGATCGTTGTTTCTAGTATGTCTACGTTAGCATTGTTAGATTCCGGTGCCACTCATTCCTTTGTATCAGAAAGATTTGCTAAGAATTTACCAGTTAAACCAGAAGTATTTGAAGTAGGATATTGTGTCCAGATTCCTTCGGGAAAAAGTATAGTGACCAATCATGTTATTCGTAATATAGAACTTAAGTTACAAGGGAATATTGTCTATGCAGATTTGATAATATTGCCGATGCTCGAGTTTGATTTAATCTTGGGAATAGATTGGTTAACTAAGTATGGAACCGTTATAGATTTAAGCAGAGAACGGTTAAGATTAAAATATCCAGTGGGATTTCATTCTTGTTCAAAGCTGACAGATTTGATAGTACCCCTAAGATAATATCAACTCTGAAAGCTCATCGGTGTTTACGAAATGGATGCCAAGGAATTTTAGTAAGTGCTATGTCGATAGTACATGCTAAGATTAATTCGGAGGACGTAGAGGTAGTAAACGAGTTTCCAGATGTCTTCCCAGAAGAGATCTCAGGTCTGCCTCTAGATCGTTAGTTAGGATTTTCCATCGATTTAGTACCAGAAGCTGCCCCAGTTTCCAAGCCTTTGTACAGACTTGCCCCTAAGAAAATGAAGGAGTTAAAAGAACAGATCCAAGATTTATTGGATAAAGGTTTCATTAGACCTAGTACTTCACCGTGGGGAGCTCCGGTGTTATTCGTAAAGAAGAAAGACGGACGTATGCGTCTATGTATAGATTATAGAGAACTGAATAAGTTAACAGTTAAGAATAAGTACCCTCTTCCTAGAATAGATGACTTATTCGATCAGTTACGAGGAGCTGCTGTATTTTCGAAGATCGACCTAAGATCTGGATACCATCAGCTACAAGTTAAAGAAGCAGACGTGTATAAAACAGCTTTCAGAACCAGATATGGCCATTATGAGTTTTTAGTTATGCCGTTTGGATTAACTAATGCGCAATCAGTGTTTATGGATATGATTAATAGAGTATTTCAACCTTTTCTAGACAGATTCGTTATCGTATTTATAGATGACATTCTCATTTACTCTAAGAGCAGATTTGAGCATGCAAACCATCCTAGAGAAATTTTACAGATTCTGAGAACTAAGAATTTGTTTGCTAAGTTTAGTAAATGCGAATTTTGGATTAAAAAAGGTTGTATTTCCTGGTCATATTATTTTGAAGAATGGGATAGAAGTAGATCCTTCTAAGGTAGAAGCTGTTCGAGAATGGCCTGTACCTAAGAGCGTAACAGAGGTTCGTAGTTTCTTAGGACTTGCAGGCTATTACAGAAGATTTATAGAGGGATTTTCTAACATAGTTGTCTCTTTAACATCATTGACTAAGAAGAATGTTAATTATGACTGGAGTCAAGAATGCCAGTCCAGTTTTGAGAAGTTAAAGTTGGCATTAATAGAAGCCCATGTTTTGACGTTACCGTCGAGGAAAGGAAATTTTGTGATTTATACAGATGCGTCGAAGACAGGACTAGGAGCTGTTTTGATGCAAGATAAGAAGGTAATTGCTTATGCTTCCAGACAACTAAAGATTCATGAGAAGAATTATCCCACGCATGACTTAGAATTAGCAGTAGTGGTTTTCGCATTAAAGATTTGGAGACATTATCTTTATGGAGAGAAATGCGAAATCTTTACTGATCACAAGAGCCTTAAGTATTTCTTTGCCCAGAAAGAGCTTAACATGAGACAAAAGAGATGGCTCGAACTGGTTAAATATTATGATTGTGTGATCATCTATCACCCAGGTAAAGCTAACGTAGTGGAATATGCGTTAAGTAGAAGAAACGTGGGTTTAGCTCAGATCTCAGTTCAGATTCCTTTAGCGATAGAGATTAACATATTTGAACTGGGAATAGTTTCGAAGGAGAATGCTGCTAAGCTATCAGTTCTTACGATCCAGTCTACTTTAAAAGATCGGATTCGAGAGGGTCAAGCAAGGGATGAGCAATTACAGAAATGGAAGAATCAAGATGAAGATAGAGGAGGAAATCTTTATACAATAGAAGGGGGAATTGTGAAATAGCAGAATAAGTTGTGGGTGTCGCGTACAGATGATTTGCGCATAGAGATTATGAACGAAGCACATAACTCACCATATTCAATCCACCCAGGAGGAACAAAAATGTATAAAGATTTGCGACACCTGTTTTGGTGGCCAGGGATGAAACGAGATGTCTGTAATTTTGTTTCTGAGTGTTTAACATGCCAGCAAGTTAAAACAGAGCATCAAAGACCAGCTGGATTGTTAAAGCCTCTCCCTATACCAGTATGGAAATGGGACAACATAGTGATGGATTTTGTCGTAGGATTACCAAGTACAGTCCATGGATTAAATGCTATTTGGGTTATCATCGATATATTAACCAAGTCAGCACACTTTCTACCCATTAAGACAACATACGATTTGAATAAATATGCTCAATTGTATGTTAAGGAAATAGTTAGACTCCATGAAATTCCAAGTTCTATAGTATCAGATCGAGATCCCAGATTTACTTCTAGGTTCTGAAAAAGTTTACATAAAGCTTTGGGAACTAAGTTAACCTTCAGTACAGCGTTCCATCCTTAGACAGATGGACAGTTAGAAAGTGTTATCCAAACACTGGAGGATTTGCTTCGTGCGTGTGTTCTTGACTTTGCAGACAGCTGGGATTCTAAATTTCCCTTAGTTGAGTTTGCCTATAATAATAGTTACCAAGCTTTAATAGAAATGGCACCATACGAAGCTCTGTATGGTAGAAAATGTAGGTCACCGATTCCTTGGGATGATGTCAGGCCCCGTGCTAATCACTCAAAGATAATAGCACAATTAAGCACATAATCACGAAAGCGTAAAATCGGCTTAAAAATTTTTGAAATATAATTGGGCCTAAACTTAAAACATCATTCAAAATATTCATAATCAAAATACGAGTTGACTCAAACTCATATAAAAACAGGTAACATCAATACTCAATTCAACAATAGATCCCCAAATACATAGAATCACGGGGCATTCCCAGGGTTCGATACATAATAAAATAACTGGGATTCATGGAAACGGGGATCGACCAGCTGAACCTCCACTCTGTCCAACTTGGTTACCTGAAGATCCTACAAATGGGTAACGCAGACCTAAACAACACAAAGCAGGAAAACAATACGAGGTCAAGCCTCAGTACGAAGAGCTATCAAAACAGCTGACCATGCGACATGCTATAAATCAATGCTATGAAATGCATGAGGGCTATCAAGGATCGGATAGCTAGACCAGTGTATCAACTGGCAATAAAATCTCTCGAGCCTCTATACCACGCACAGCAAGTCAGCCGGTGGAAATCATCGGTCCGTAATCTTCACCGTCAACCCATCACAGCTCGGTGGTATTCAGACACAACCAATAAGTCGGTCACCACTCCGATGATAGCGTGGGACTATTCAAGCATAACACCTCAGTTGTCCAGTCACAACGTGGCTCTAATCTCGGGTCATCAATCAATCAATCTGGCTCAAGATGTATGCATGAATGCCAATTAATCAATATCAATGCATACAATAAATCATACGTGAAAACAGAACACAAATCACAAAATTCATCAATCTGTTTCACGTAAATGCATCCATCAATGCAGGCAGACTTCATAACACGAAATATAGCCATGTCCAAGCTCTAAGCTGTAAAATCTTCTCAATTCGTACCTTTAATCAACTGAATTCTACCTCAACAAATTCCTCAGAGGCACGGCAATACCAACAATGCAAACCAGCTTTCACCTGATATCCTCAACCACAGCAGAAGCTGTCCAGAACCTCAAATCTGTTAAGGAAACTCAACAATCAACTCATGTCTAGTTCGAATCAGAAATTCTCAGTAGCAATTCCTACGATCAAGAACCTAATATCCGGTTCTACTTCTAAACAAAGTACTAGTATCTAATACTAAGCTTAGAACGATAGGAATTTCTTACCCAACAGCTGGAACTAGCGGAATAACTATCGGGTTCCACTTCACGAAGAAATCAGCAGCTTCGCGATCTTCTCCAAGGTCGTTCTACAGCTTCAAATGGGTAAAAATCAAAAGAGAAAGACACAGAGATTCCAGCGCCACCAAAATCGCTCAAATCATCGGCGGAGAACGGTGACAATCGGCGGAAAATAAATCACAGTGAACAGTAGCTAACGAGGGTTGAAGATAGAGATAAGAAACATCGGGTACAGAATAATTCCAAGTGTCGATCAACACTTCTATATATATATCTCCATACACCAGCTGCTGTTCCTCTAAATCAGTCGTTGAGAAATGCTACAGTAGAAATCTGTCGATAGAAACTAGTCGTTGCATTCGAAAAGAAACATCCAAAACGACATCGTTCCAACTAACTAAAACGACGCCGCAGCGCTACAGCAGCTGACAACAGATTCCTCTAAATAACCATCGACTGGTCGTGCTAAATCAATCAAACGATGACGTATAAGGGCTCCCGCCAACTAAAGCAAAATGACGTCGCACATGATACGTCATCATATCTGCCAACAGATACCTTGCGGCTGGTACCAGGCGTAACGCCAAAACACAGCGTTTCAACTTACCCAAACGACATCGCTTCTCATCAGCGACTGGTTCCTCAAATCAACAGCTGGTCACCCAGTCGCAATACCTCTCTCACAATGTAACTACTGATCAACGCTGTCAACAGAAGTCAATGCCCAAAATGTTGACCAACACGTGTCGCTCTCTCGCTAACTCTCGCGCTAAAAGCAACTACTGCCAGCAGCAATCTCTAAACACACACACTTGCTACCAGCAGATAACATTCCAAGCGCTGCGACTGGAAAACAAAACGACGGCGTATTTCCCATACGCTACAGTAACTATCTGAACCAAATTCTACCCGCTGCAAGCTACAGTACCGTTGACTCACGTTGACTCTTGGATTCACAATGACTGATTTATTTACACTTAGAGAAATTCGACAACTCAAAATCACGTGATCAATCCTTCGAAACTGATTAATCACAAATTCGAATTTCTCAATCCTCACAGATGATGTAGGGGAAAGAACAGAGATAGGACCTGATATTATAGAAAAGACTTCTGAGGCTATTAAGAGAATACGTGATCGATGAAGACTGCATAGGATAGACAGAAGAGCTATGTAGATAGCCATCGCAGATATCTGAATTTTGAAGTAGGAGATCATGTATTTTTGAAGGTAGCACCAATGAAGGGTGTTATGAGGTTTGGAAGAAAAGGAAAGCTGAGTCCCAGATTTGTTGGACCATTTCAGATTCTAAGGAGAATCGGGACTTTAGCTTATAGATTAGCTTTTCCTCCAGATATGTCAGCTGTCCAAAATGTGTTTCACATTTCATCTTTGATGAAATACGTTGCGAATTCTTCGCATGTACTCAGACATGAACCTATCCAGTTATCACCAGATTTGACTTACAAAGAGGTTCCAGAGAAGGTTCTTTCAAAACAAAATCGTAAGTTAAGAAACAGGACTATCCCTATGATTAAGATTCAGTGGGCAAACCACTCGGAAAGAGAAGCTACGTAGGAAGTCGAATCTGATATGCAAAAAAGCTATCCAGATCTCTTTAAGTAAGTAATTTCGAGGACAAAATTCTTTTAAGGGAGGTAAAATTGTAACGCCCAGATATTTTTATGGCCACAATTAGGAAGTTATAAAATTTGAGAGATTAAATTGAAATGCTATTTTATTCAACTTTTGTTTTTGTTGAATTCTAGAATTATTATATGTGGATTCAGCTTTCGTTTATGCATCAAGTTTAATTTCAGATTTGAGTTATATGTGCTAATCAGTTCCTGCCTTAGTGAATTGATTTCCAGATTTCAGAATGCAATTGCAGAAGCGGTTTGGTCGATTCTTACAAGCCAATTGAATCATTCTTTTCAAATAAAGTAGCTCGGTTCGAAGCATTAGATTTCACTTTAAAATGGAGTAGAACTTTTTAAAAATATCTTTGGCATATTGATTAAACGTGTTTCTTTCTTAGGAATTTTAATTCATATATATAGGATATTAGAAACATCATGCAACATTATTTACAAATCAAAACACTTTACAAAAAGCAAGCGGTGTTCTCTGTCAAGAAACTGAGCAAAACCTTTCAAAGTTTTCGAAGGAAACAAGCAGTGCATACGTGATTGCCAGATTTCTACTGTGATTGTGTTGAAGAATACGGCAAGTAAACTCTGTTTATTGCTACACTCATGAAAGCATATAATCAGTTCTGTATGCATGTTTGTTTGTGTTTTAAAGATTTGAAGATAGCCACCGCTGTTATTCAAAGAAAATAAAGTCCATGTTTTATTTTTATGAAGAAGTACGTGTTTACCGGATTTTTATTCAAAAAGATTATTTTTTAAAATGTTTGATGATGTTCTTCCAGTTAGTTCTTGAGTTCTCCAAAGATTTTCTTCCAAGTAGCTTACAAGTAGCTTATTCGATTGATTTCAAGAAATTTCTTGAGATCTTTTGATTTCCTCCGACTGAGGTTTTCCTTCGTTGTTCATTGTTTGATGATGTTCTTCCAGTTAGTTCTTGAGTTCTCCAAAGATTTTCTTCCAAGTAGCTTACAAGTAGCTTATTCGATTGATTTCAAGAAATTTCTTGAGATCTTTTGATTTCCTCCGACTGAGGTTTTCCTTCGTTGTTCATGTACGTTCATATTGCTAAGTCCGAAATCTGGTTCTTAAACCAAAATCAGGATTTTCATATTGAACAGATTCAAGTTAGAGTTCTGTTTCTATGTTATTCGAAGTTCAGATGCTAATTTTGTTTTAAATCTGATTGTTTAACAATACTGTGTTGTCCGTTGACATCTGAGTTGACTTCGGTTGACCATTAACATCGGAAAGACTCCATTTGATTATATTGATTTCGTTGACATCTGAGTTGACCAACAGGCAGAATCTGATTTCTTTCTTCTTCGCTGAAATACATATGCACAATTCATATTCCGTATTTTTAGCCTTCGATTCTTCTTCGATTGATACAGAAAGTACATATATGAGTTCCTTATTCATTTTCGCCTCGATTCGAAAAATTTATTCGATTCAATTGAACAGATTTCTAGTGGCTTTATTCAGTTTTCATCTTCGCAAGTATTACAGAGATTCCTCAAAGTGTTCTTGAGCATCATCAGAGCTTTTAAAACTAGTAAATAGTACTTAAAAGAAAAGAAAAACAGAATTTCGAAAGAAAAGATAGGATCCGTGAAAGGGGCCAACGTAATCCGTGTCTAGGATAATGTTGTTTTATCTTTAGTAGGATCTGTATTAGATCAGTTACAACTTTTGTATATTCATATAGAATGACAATTGTTGTAATCGCAATTGCAATATATATATAAGACTTGTTTTCCGCAATCATTGTTTCCAGCAGTTGGCGCCACAGTAGTGTAAATTGTCTGTGTCTGGTTTGTGTTTCGAGTTTTCTTTCAAGTTATAGGAGATACAGCCTATAGCGAATTATCTTTTAGCCCTTATTTTATTCAAAAAATTTTTATTCACCCCAAATCATGATTCCCGTGGGTTCGGGCATCACAGATCAGCTATCACCCAGGTAAAGCTAACCTAGTAGCAGATGCGTTAAGTAGAAGAAACGTGGGTTTAGCTCAGATCTCAGTTCAGATTCCTTTAGCGATAGAGATTAACGGATTTGAACTGGGAATAGTTTCGAAAGATTATTTTATTCAAAAATTTTTATTCACCCCAAATCATGATTCCCGTGGGTTCGGGCATCACAGATCAGCTATCACCCAGGTAAAGCTAACCTAGTAGCAGATGCGTTAAGTAGAAGAAACGTGGGTTTAGCTCAGATCTCAGTTCAGATTCCTTTAGCGATAGAGATTAACGGATTTGAACTGGGAATAGTTTCGAAAGAGAATGATGCTAAGCTATCAGTTCTTACGATCCAGTCTACTTTAAAAGATCGGATTCGAGAGGGTCAAGCAAGGGATGAGCAATTATAGAAATGGAAGAATCAAGATGAAGATAGAGGAGGAAATCTTTATACAATAGAAGGGGGAATTGTAAAATACCAGAATAAGTTGTGGGTGTCGCGTATAGATGATTTGCGCATAGAGATTATGAACGAAGCACATAACTCACCGTATTCAATCCACCCAGGAGGAACAAAAATGTATAAAGATTTGTGACACCTGTTTTGGTGGCCAGGGATAAAACGAGATGTCTGTAATTTTGTTTCTGAGTGTTTAACATGCCAGCAAGTTAAAACAGAACATCAAATACCAGCTGGATTGTTAAAGCCTCTCCCTATACCAGTATGGAAATGGGACAACATAGCGATGGATTTTGTCGTAGGATCACCAAGGACAATCCATGGATTAAATGCTATTTGGGTTATCATCGATAGATTAACCAAGTCAGCACACTTTCTACCCGTTAAGACAACATACGATTTGAATAAGTATGCTGAATTGTATGTTAAGGAAATAGTTAACTCCATGGAATTCCAAGTTCTATAGTATCAGATCGAGATCCCAGATTTACTTCTAGGTTATGGAAAAGTTTACATAAAGCTTTGGGAACTAAGTTAACCTTCAGTACAGCGTTCCATCCTTAGACAGATGGACAGTCAGAAAGAGTTATTCAAACACTGGAGGATTTGCTTCGTGCGTGTGTTCTTGACTTTGCAGACCGCTGGGATTCTAAATTTCCCTTAGTTGAGTTCGCCTATAATAATAGTTACCAAGCTTTAATAGAAATGGCACCATACGAAGCTCTGTATGGTAGAAAATGTAGGTCACCGATTCCTTGGGATGATGTAGGTGAAAGAACAGAGATATGACCTGATATTATAGAAAAGACTTTTGAGCTATTAAGAGAATACGTGATCGAATGAAGACTGCACTGGATAGACAGAAGAGCTATGCAGATAGCCATCGCAGAGATCTGAATTTTGAAGTAGGAGATCATTTATTTTTGAAGGTAGCACCAATGAAGTGTGTTATGAGGTTTGGAAGAAAAGTGTAACGCCCCAAAAATCCTTAGGACCACGATATGCATATTGTTTATTTAAAATGGCATTTCTAAAATATGTTATGCATTGTTGAAATTAATTTATTTCAGAAAATAGTGTGACGTAGCAGGTTCCAGCGGATGACTCCAAGGGTGATGCACGAGCTAGTTTAATTGAAATGGATTGAAAATATCTTTAAGGAGGTAAAATTATTTCTTTTGGAAAAGGTTTGGTACATTACAAATTAAAATGTTAGAAGGGGGTTTTATTAAAATACTGCAACTTGTTTAAAGTGTGTCATGCTAAATATCACAAGTAGCTTGCCACTAATCCCTTCGGTATTTAAACTTGTTTTCAAAGTAAACTCTTTATCACTTTCAAAGAAATCCTCCCGTGTTCTTCAAAGTTATTTCCAGAAAAGATCGTGTGTCGCTCAGGGGAAGAATTCTGCAGGGATTTGTTGCTGTTGCAAAGCTACGGTTAAGGCAAGTAAAAGCTGTTTCTTGACTCACCATTTAAAGCATATATTCATGTTTCTGAGTCTTCTTGCCTATATGTTATTGTAAGTTTCGAAGTTCATGTTTTAAAATGTTTTAAACATGAAAAAAGAAAGGAAAGATGGGTTCAAAATGATTTTTTGAAATGATATTGATGCTTCCAAAATGTTTTCCAGAAAGTTATGAATGTTTCAAAGAACTGAGGATTCGATTGTTCAAGAAAGTTTATGAATGTTCTTCAGTTTAAAAGTCGTAATATCAAGATTTGATAACGGTGTAATCGGTAGTTGCTAGTTGAATCATTATAAAGTATGGTTTGATAGGCAACAGCGGATGGCATAGTTGTTGTTTTGATATTACAAATGTCGAGTTATGTTCCAGCAGCTGCATCTCCTTGTTAA
>KQ992542.1:34843-54909 GCA_001598015.1 Dorcoceras hygrometricum | reverse complement strand
AGTCACCTGCTGGAACCAGCCGCAGCGCATCTTACTTGCTGATAACAACAAATCAGCAGAACATTACATTTAAAATTGCCAATTTGGCCCAAAAGATTAGTAAAATGCATAAATGTGGTCCTATGGATTTTGGGGCGTTACAATTTGGTGCACTGTCTGTTTTCATAAAATCAGCAGATGCATTGTACATCAGCAGGTGCATTCCTATTGAAATATTTTAGTCGTTGTGTTTCTTTCGTAAATTCCGTATTTCTTTGTTAACACCAGCAGGTGCATTTCTTTTGCTAAAACCAGCAGGTGTATTTCTTTGTTAACACCAGCAGGTGCATTTCTTTTGCTAAAACCAGCAGGTGTATTTCTTTGTTAACACCAGCAGGTGCATTTCTTTTGCTAAAACCAGCAGGTGTATTTCTTTGTTAACACCAGCAGGTGCATTCCTATTGAACTAATTCAGCAGCTGCATTCCTTTGTTAGAATTCAGCAGTTGCGTTGTCTTCCAAAATTCAGCAGACGCATTTCCTAGTAAATTTCCAGCAGTTCACTGTTCATCAGCAGATGCATTTTATTGTTAAAATTTCAGTAGTTGCGTCTGGTTTTATATGTGTTAGTGTTCTCTTGCGACTGGTTTTCTTTTCACCAGTGTCATTTCAACGATATGTTTCCAAAGTCGAATTCGATACTTAGTAAAGTTTTAAAATGGGAAGCAAATGTTTAAAATGATGGAACCCGATGATTTACAGAAATTTCAAGGAATGTTTAAAGAAAGGATTGTTAAGGAACAAAAGCTATTTTAGATTATGGCATAGATAGTTGACGGTCACCCATTGAAGAAGGGTGAGTAGTCGTCCAGATGTCGGCTGTCCTTTCATATGAGCTATATGCTAGAACGGATTTCCAAAGTCATTTGATCAAGTGCAACACGGACCATGAGGAACTTATATGCCATGATCAACTGAAAATGATATTGAAAATGTTAACAATGAGAATCTGGGCTATTATCCCCTGTTTCTGCCATTGAATGTTTATTGAACTGTTTACGAAAATTATATTGTTCATTGAAGTTCCTTAACATATGTATTGAACAGATGTCCACCTGTATATTTGAATTGTTATTACCCAGGTTTTACTACTGAGCCCTTAGGCTCACTAGCTTTTAAAATGGTGCAGGTGCGACAACTGATGGAAGAACAACAGGTGAAAGTTGAACCAGCGGCTGGGTGGTTGTGTTTATCAAGGGGCCAACGTAATCCGTGTCTAGAATAATTTTGTTTTATCTTTTGTAGGATCTGTATTAGATCAATTGCAACAATTGTATGTTCATATAGAATGACAAACGTTGTAACCGCAATTGCAATATATACATAAGACTTGTTTTCCGCAAAAATGTTTCCAGCAGTTGGCGCCGTAATTAGTATTGTGTCTGCGTCTGGTTTGTGTTTCGAGTTTTCTTTCAAGTTATAGGAGATACAGCCTATAGCGAATTATCTTTTAGCCCTTCTTTTATTCGAAAATTTTTATTCACCCCAAACTCGTGACCCCGTGGGTTCGGGCATCACAAAAAGTGTGAGGATTGAGAATTCGAAATAGTGATTAATCGGATTTGTATAGGATTAGTCATGAGATTTTGTAATATCGAATTTTCAGATTTCAGATTTGATATTTTTGGTGAAATATGATTTGAGAATTTCAGATCTCTCGGGGAGTTGTTCAGATTTTAGTCGCAGGAATTATCGGGTGAATCTGTGCGAGAATTGGAGTTGAATTGGTTGAACTAATCGGAATTGAGAATTCAGATTTCAGTTAGAAGGTTTCGTATATAATTTTGGGTCAGATTTCATATTTGGAGAAATTCTGGATGTTTTGGGAATTTTGAGTTCAGCGATCAGTTTTGTGTGAGATCTGTACAGATTTCTTGAGGAATCTATTGTCGCTGGACGCTTGGTGGTTACCGTGTATTTTGTACCGAGAGAAGCAATACGCCGTCGTTTCGAGTGAGATCTAAGTCCCTGGGCATTTGTGTGAGTGGTCGTGGATTTTTAGTGAAACGCTGTCATTTTGGTGAAGTCTGGTGGAGTGAGAGATCTGCCAGGGAGAGAGAGATCTGATGGTAGCGTTTTGGCGCAAGAAGCGCTACGCCTTAGTTTTGTGGCTTCGGATGTCTCATTGAAGATGAAATCTGGTAGCGTTTGTGCGCTAGCGTAAGAGAGTGCCACGTGTTGGTCAACCCGATGATGTTGACTGCTGCTAGCGTTGTTGTTTGAGAGAGATCTGCTTTGAGCGATGCGACGTCGTTTGACGCTTGTGTTTAGCATAGCGTTTTGAGGGATCTGATTTGTTAAACGCATAGCGTGTTTTGACTTGTGCGAGCGACTGTTGTGTATTAACATTGGAGCATTCAGATGTCACCGATACGCTGTCATTTTGACTTGTTGCGTGAGAGTTAGCGTTAACGCTGGAATCTGATGGGCGTGTGTGTGCTGATTTGAGAAATATGTTTAGTGCTAGGATTTGTTGCAGGAATCTGTTTTTTTGGTGATTGGCTCGTTCAGTAGCAATTGAATTGAGGAAATTAATATAAGTGTTGGCAACACTTAGGATATTTTTAGACACCGATATTCCTCTGTTTTCCCCGACATTCTTGAAACCCTCATTTTAGCTACTGTTCACTCGAACATTTCTTCCGTCAATTCCTGCCGTTTCCAGCCTTTGTTTTGGATGAGTTAGGTGGCAGTGAACTCCCCTTGTTTAGCTCTTTAGATTGCTACCATTTAGAGGCGCTGAATCGCTGTTGGAGAAGGACGCGAAGTTGGCAGAGTTCGTGAAGCTTCATGAGTTTTGGAGCAGTGGTTCTCCTACGTTTTTAGCAACTTTGTGTAAGTAAATTATTGCAGATTTCAGCTTTGTAGGATGGTTGAGAGTTCTGTGAGAATTTGGGTATCTGCGTGAACTACAGGGCTTAGATATTAAGCTTCTATGTCCAGATTTGTGCGTATGTTGAGTGACCTTAACAGATTTGTGTTCCTAGGTGTGTTCTGCCAAGGTTGAAGAAGCCATGAGGAATCTGGTTGCTTAGGCCGTGATTTTGTCGCGCCTTTGAGATATGTTAAGGTAGTATCTGAACGTGAAGGTACGAATTGGAGCAACTCTTGACAGCTTTGATGCATGAGCATGTGTATATTTCAGGCTGTGAAATCTGGTTGATTTTGATGGTTGTATTTGCATGAGCAGAATGTGTTTTATTGATTGATTTATGTCTGTTTCACGTACTGTGACTTGTATGCATTGAGCATTGATTTCTGAATGGCATACATGCATACATCTTGAGCCTGATGTTACAGATTGATTGATGACCTGATTGAGAGCCACGTTGTGACTGGCCGACAGATGTGTCGTGCCCGAAAAGTCCAACGCTATCATCGAAGTGGTGACTGCCGGATTCGAGTGTCTACCACCGAGCTGTGATGGGCTGACGGGCCCCGATGATCACGGACCGATTATTTCCACCGGCAGATTTGCTGTGCGTGGTATAGAGGCTCGCTTGAGATGATTTGCCAGTCGATATGCTGGTCTAGCTATCCGATCCTTGATAGCCCTCATGCATTTCATAGCATTGATTTATAGCATGTTGCATGATTAGCTGTTTTAGATGGCTCTTCGTACTGAGTCTTGACCTCGTATTTGTTTTCCTGCTTTTGTGTTGTTTGGGTCTGTGTTACCCATTTGCAGGATCCTCAGGTAACCAAGCTGGACCGAGTGGAGTGCCAGCTGGTCGATCCCCGTTCTCTTGAGTCCCAGTTTATTTTATTATGTATTGAACTGGGGGATGCCCCGTGTTTTTATGTATTGGGGATCTATTTCTGACCGAATCAACGACCATTGGTAATCGAGTCGCTAGAGATTCGATAGCCATGCATACATCTTGGAGATCAAATAGAGACATCGCATGTGCTACTAGGTAAATCCATTTACCTAAAGCACATCTAGTACTCTGGCCAAAGATTTATCACACTATTATCTCCTCAGACAGCATATGATATCAACGCACAAGGTCGAACGGTGAATCCTCAACAAAGAAACATTGACTCCTACATGCATCGAGACCTCACCCAATCCCGCCACCTGATGACCCCAATGGAGTCGGTAAACGAGTCAAAGTGAGGCACCTATCATGTAGAGTCTTAATGACGTTTCGAGTAGTAAGGACTAATCTGTACAATCAAGACCTCAGACTTAATCCAGTCGACAAATGATAACCACTTGGTAAGTCCGAACGAGGGTGGTTTGATAGATCACCAGGTCACTATCTCTGCATGCTCATAACATCACTATGTTCCATACCAACGAAACATGGTACTTTGCATCGCAGATGTTAGTATCAAGCTTGGGCGGCCCTTATCATCTTTTGGACGGCTCAATCGAGGGTCGTGGGGGTCAGTCTAGGGGCCGTTCTCAGCAGTTTCAGCAGCCCCGCGTGGGCGAGACTCCATTTAGACCGTTTCAGCAGCCTGGCCCTTCGCGTTTTGGTCAGTCGTCTCAGCCTTTCTTCCCAGGACACCAGCATGCTCAGGTTAACGCCATCACGAGGGAGCAGGCCGAGGAGACACCGAGCCGAGTGATTGGAGGTACATGTCTTGTCTTTGACTTTCCTGCTATTATTGTTACCTGTTTTATATGAGTTTGAGTCAACTCGTATTTTGACTATGAATATTTTGACTGATGATTTTGAGTTCAGGCCCATTTTATTTCGAAAAATTTTTAAGCCCGTTTTTACGCTTCCATGATTATGTGCTTAATTGTGCTATATTCTCTGTTTAGTAGCACGTGGCCTGACATTTTTGGTATCAGAGCTTAAACTGGGATAAGATCATTTTCCTTTGATCACACTCGAGTCTAGGCACAGAGTTTGAATTTGATTTTGATTGACTCTGTGGCTTACATGATTCATTTATCTGTCCTTGTGATATATCTGCTGTGAGATCTTATCATGAGATTGTGTAGAACCACCGAGGAGAGGTAGAGGTAGGACTGTTAGACGTTCCGCTGAGGAGTCTAGGGCCTCGGTTAGTGAAGAGGGTGTTCAGCAGGTTGAGGATGTGACGAGACAGATAGGTGGGATGGAGTTAGTTCTAGCAATATTTCGGCCGACGACGGGACACGTTTTTCAGCCTGCACCTGACGTGTCGCACTCGTTTCACTCTCCTCAAGGATTGCAGCAATCGAATCGCCAGAGGTATAGGCCTCGAGGGAAACAATTTAAGAAACGATCAAACTCGAGTTCTTCGGCTTCAGTGAGTTCTGGTGGCAGTGGCTCCGGAGGAGGAGTGACTTGCGGACAGGGCGGAGGGAAGCACATGACTTCATAGTGTCATGGGGTGCGAGGTAAATTCCATAAATGTGGACAGCCTGGACATTTTCGGAAAGTGTGTCCTTTGCTGAGGGTACAGTCTTTGGTTCCTTCGCAGCAGGCTCAGGTGGATACTCCGACGAGAGAGCAGGCTGAGGAGACGCCTGATATAGTTATCACAGGTACATGTTCTATCTTTGATTTTCCTGTGAGAATTTTATTCGATACAGGAGCGTCACACTCCTTTGTTTCTGAGTTGTTGTGTATGAGCGTGGGTTGAGTCCATGCCCACTGTGTGATGTTGTCTCCATGTCTACCCCTGCTGGGGTGAGCCTGTTGACCCGAGAGGTAGTGATTGATGGCATGATTAGTTTTGATGAGCATGTCTTAGTGACCAATCTGATTGTCTTGGAGATGAGGGATTTTGACTGCATCTTGGGAATTGATGTATTGTCTATCTATAAGGCTACCGTCGATTGTTTCCATGGTGTAGTGAGATTTCGCCCTGATTCGGTTGAGAAGTGGGAGTTCTACGGTGCTGATTCGTGCTCGAAGATTCCATTGATGTCCGCCATGGAGGTGTTTAGCCTGGTATCGCTGGATAACGTGGGATTCATGATTTATGCACTTGACATTTCCCAAGAGCCACGATTGGAGTTGAGCGACATTCCTATCATCCGAGAGTTTCCCGATGTGTTTCCGGATGAGATTCCAGGATTCCCTCCAAGACGTGAGATCGACTTCAGCATTGAATTGGTGCCCGGTACCGCCCCGATTTCTAGAGCTCCGTATCGGTTGGCGCCAGCAGAGTTGAAAGAACTCAAGGATAAGTTGAGAGACCTCTTGGAGAAAGGCTTCATCAGACCGAGTATGTCTCCTTGGGGGAGCTCCGATTCTTTTTGTGAATAAGAAAGATGGGTCTATGAGGATGTGTGTGGACTTCCGAAAGTTGAATAAAGCGACGGTGAAGAACAACTATCCTTTGCCAAGGATTGATGACTTGTTCGATCAGTTGCAAGGATCGGTCGTATACTCGAAGATTGATTTATGCTCTGGTTATCACCAGTTGTGGATTAGAGACGCTGATGTGGCGAAGACAGCTTTCCGGACGAGATACGGGCATTATGAGTTTCTTGTCATGCCGTTTGGGTTGACGAATGCCCCAGCTGTTTTTATGGATTTGATGAATCGCGTCTTTAGCGAGTACATCGATCGATTCATGATCGTCTTCATAGATGACATCTTAGTGTATTCGAGGAGCACGCAATTATATGCCAAGTTCACAAGTGTGAATTTTGGCTTGATCGAATTATCTTTTTGGGTCTTGTGATTTCGGCACAAGGAATTTCGGTGGATCCTAGCAAGGTCGAAGCAGTTCTTAACTGGGAGAGACCTAGGAATGTTTCTGAGATCCGTAGTTTCTTGGGATTGGCTGGCTATTATAGGCATTTCATCGAGAAGTTCTCTTCGATAGCCAGGCCTATGACTCAGTTGACTCAGAAGGATAAGAGATTCATTTGGACTGATGAGTGCGAGTACAGTTTTCAGACGTTGAAGGAAAAGTTGACTACTGCTCCTGTTTTGGCTCTATAGTCTGGATCTGGAGGATTTGTTGTGTGCTCCGATGCTTCTCTAAATGGTTTGGGATGTGTTTTGATGCAGAACGGGTACGTGATTGCCTATGCGCCCTGTTCATGATTTGGAGTTGGCTGCGATAGTGTTTGCCTTGAATATTTGGCGGCATTTTCTGTATGGTGAAGAATTTGTGGTGTACACCGACCACAAGATCCTGAAATATATATCTTCACGCAGTCTGATCTGAATATGAGGCAATGACGTTGGATGAAATTTCTCAAAGACTTTAACTGTGAGATTCAGTATCAGCCTGGGCGGATGAACTCGGTTGCCGATGCCTTGAGTAGGAAGACCCAGCCTGCGATGCTTTTGTTTTTGAGTGTCTCAAAAGATTATGAGCAGTTGAGTACTTCTGGTTGGTGATTCCAGCCGGGTGATCAGTACTTCATGGTTTCTTCGATCCAAGTAGAACCGCAGATTGTGAGTGACATCAGGTAGGTTCAGAGGACTGATCCATATGTTCATGAGTTGAAGATTAAAGCCCGAAGTGGTCAGTCTGATGATTTCTCTGTTACTTCTGATGGATGTTTGAGATTTAGAGGAAGATTAGTGGTTCCGAACTTGATCGATTTGAAAGAGACTATCATGAATGAAGCACATTGTAGTCAGTATAGTGTGCATCCGGGCGAGAGGAAGATGTACCATGCCTTGAAGTCTCACTACTGGTGGGAAGGCATGAAGAGCGACATCTCTGGTTTTGTTGCTAGATGTCTGAATTGCCAGCAGGTCAAGGCTGAGAGGATGAGACCTGGTGGATTGCTACAGAGTTTGGAGGTTCCCCAATGGAATTGGGAGCACATCGCCATGGATTTTGTGACTCATCTACCTCGATCTAGTAGGGGATGTGATGCGATTTGGGTGGTGATTGATAGACTTTCGAAGTCAGCCCATTTTATTCCCTATGATGTGAGGTGTTCTATGAATAAAATGGCGAAACTGTACATCGACCATGTGGTTAGATTGCATGGAGTTCCTGTTTCGATAGTGTCTGACAAAGATCCGAGGTTCACTTCTCGTTTTTGGAAGAGTCTGCAAGCAGCGATGGGTTCGAGATTGGCTATGAGTACAGCCTATCACCCACAGACAGATGGTCAGTCTGAGCGGACCATTTAGACATTAGAGGATATTTTGTGTGCAATTGTGATGGATTTCAATGGTGGCTGGCAGGATTATTTGTCCTTGGTTGAGTTTTCGTATAACAACAGCTACCAGGTGACTATCGGGATGGCTCCATTTGAAGCGTTGTATGGTCGCAAGTGCAGATCTCCGATCTGTTGGGAAGAAGTTGGTGAGAAACAACTTTCTACCCCTGAATTTGTGCATCATATGAAAGATCAGATTGATTTGATTCGAAGTAGAATGAAGGCTGCACAAGATAGATTTACCAGCTATGCTAACCGAAGACGTCGATCGTTAGAGTTTGAGGTTGCCGATCGAGTATTTCTCAAGGTTTCTCCTTTCAATAGCGTGATGCGCTTCAGATTTAAAGGCAAATTAGCTCCTAGATTCATTGGTCCCTTTGAGATTGTTGAGCGAATTGGACAGTTGGCTTATCGATTGAGGCTGCCTGATGAGTTAGCAGCGATACATGACGTTTTTCATGTGTTAATGTTGAGGAAATATGAGCCAGATCCTTCCCATGTGTTGAGAACCGACGAAGTTGAGCTAGATTCTGTCTTGAGCTATGTATAATATCCGGTGCAGATTCAGGATAGGAAGGAGAAACAACTGAGGAACAAGGTAATTCCGTTGGTGATGGTCCAATGGAGTAAGTATGGCCGAGAAGAAGCAACCTGGGAGGTTGAGGAAAAGATGAGACAGGATTGGCTCATCTATTTAAGCACTGACCGTGTGAATTCCAGGTGATTTCTAAGCTTTGATTCGAGCTTGTTTAGATGTTTGTGTTTGATTTGAATGTTTTGATTGATTTTTTTTCCCTGAGTTTGCCTTTGATTTCGAGGACGAAATCTCTTAAGGTGGGGAGAATGTGAGGATTGAGAATTCGAAATAGTGATTAATCGGATTTGTATAGGATTACTCATGAGATTTTGTAGTCTCGAATTTTCAGATTTCAGATTTGAGATTTTTGGTGAAATCTGATTTGAGAATTTCATATCTCTCGGGGAGTTGTTCAGATTTTAGTCGCAGGAATTATCGGGTGAAATCTGTGCGAGAATTGGAGTTGAATTGGTTGAACTAATCGGAATTGAGAATTCAGATTTCATTTAGAAGGTTTCGTATATAATTTTGGGTCAGATTTCATATTTGGAGAAATTCTGGATGTTTTTGGGAATTTTGAGTTCAGCGATCAGTTTTGTGTGAGATCTGTTCAGATTTCTTGAGGAATCTGTTGTCGCTGGACTCTTGGTGGTTACCGCGTATTTTGTACCGAGAGAAGCAATACGCCGTCGTTTCGAGTGAGATCTCAGTCCCTGGGCGTTTGTGTGAGTGGCCGCGAATTTTTAGTGAAACGCTGTCGTTTTGGTGAAGTCTGGTGGAGTGAGAGATATGCCAGGGAGAGAGAGATCTGATGGTAGCGTTTTGGCGCAAGAAGCGCTACGCCATCATTTTGTGGCTTCGGATGTCTCATTGAAGATGAAATCTGGTAGAGTTAGTGCGCTACCGTAAGAGAGTGCCACGTGTTGGTCAACCCGGTGATGTTGACTGCTGCTAGCGTTGTTGTTTGAGAGAGATCTGTTTTGATCGATGCGACGTCGTTTGATGCTTGTGTTTAGCATAGCGTTTCGAGGGATATGATTAGTTAAACGCATAGCGTGTTTTGACTTGTGCGAGCGAAGGGATCTGTTGTGTATTAACATTGGAGCATTCAGATGTCACCGATACGTTGTCGTTTTGACTTGTTGCGCGAGAGTTAGCCTTAACGCTGGAATCTGATGGGTGTGTGAGCGTTGATTTGAGAAATCTGTTTACGCTGAATCGCTGTTGGAGAAGGACGCGAAGTTGGCAGAGTTCGTGAAGCTTCATGAGTTTTGGAGCAGTGGTTCTCCTGCGTTGTTAGCAACTTTGTGTAAGTAAATTCTTGCAGATTTCAGCTTTGTAGGAAGGTTGATTAGAGTTCTGTGAGAATTTGGGTAGCTGCGTGAATTACAGGGCTTAGATATTAAGCTGCTATGTCCAGATTTGTGCGTATGTTGAGTGACTTAACAGATTTGTGTTCCTAGGTGTGTTCTGCCGAGGTTGAAGAAGCCAGGAGGAATCTGGTTGCTTAAGCCGTGATTTTGTCGCGCCCGTGAGATTGTTAAGGTAGTATCTGAACGTGAAGGTACGAATTGGAGCAACTCTGGACAGCTTTGATGCATGAGCATGTGTATATTTCAGGCTGTGAAATCTGGTTGATTTTGATGGCTGTATTTGCGTGAGCGGAATGTGTTTTATTGATTGATTTTTGTTCTGTTTCACGTACTGTGACTTGTATGCATTGAGCATTGATTTCTGAATGGCATACATGCATACATCTTGAGCCTGATGTACAGATTGATTGATGACTTGATTGAGAGCCACGTTGTGACTGGCCGACAGATGTGTCGTGCCCGAAAAGTCCAACGCTATCATTGGAGTGGTGACTGCGGGATTCGAGTGTCTACCACCGAGCTGTGATGGGCTGACAGGCCCCGATGATCACGGACCGATGATTTCCACCGGCCGATTTGCTGTGCGTGGTATAGAGGCTCGCTTGAGATGCTTTTCCAGTCGATATGCTGGTCTAGCTATCCGATTCTTGATAGCCCTCATGCATTTCATAGCATTGATTTATAGCATGTTGCATGATTAGCTGTTTTAGATGGCTCTTCGTACTGAGGGTTGACCTCGTATTTGTTTTGCTGCTTTTGTGTTGTTTGGGTCTTTGTTACCCATTTGCAGGATCCTCAAGTAACCAAGCTGGACCGAGTGGAGTGCCAACTGGTCGATCCCCGTTCTCTTGAGTCCCGGTTTATTTTATTATGTATTGAACCGGGGGATGCCCCGTGTTTTTATGTATTGGGGATCTATTTCTGATTTGAGTTATTATTGTTACCTGTTTTATATGAGTTTGAGTCAACTCGTATTTTGACTATGAATATTTTGACTGACGATTTTGAGTTCAGGCCCATTTTATTTCGAAAAATTTTTAAGCCCGATTTTACGCTTCCATCATTATGTTCTTAATTGTGCTATATTCTCTGTTTAGTAGCACGGGGCCTGAAAAAAAGGAAAGCTGAGTCCCAGATTTGTTGGACCATTTCAGATTCTAAAGAGAATCGAGACTTTAGCTTATAGATTAGCTTTGACTCCAGATATGTCAGCTATCCAAAATGTGTTTCACATTTCAGCTTTGAGGAAATACGTTACGAATTCTTCGCATGTACTCAGACATGAACCTATCCAGTTATCACCAGATTTGACTTACAAAGAGGTTCCAGAGAAGGTTCTTTCAAAACAAAATCGTAAGTTAAGAAACAAAACTAACCCTATGATTAAGATTCAGTGGGCAAACCACTCAGAAAGAGAAGCTACATGGGAAGTCGAATCTGATATGCAAAAAAGCTATCCAGATATCTTTAAGTAAGTAATTTCGAGGACAAAATTCTTTTAAGGGAGGTAGAATTATAACGCCCAGATATTTTTATGGCCACAATTAGGAAGTTATAAAATTTGAGAGATTAAATTGAAATGCTATTTTATTCAACTTTTGTTTTTGGTGAATTCTAGAATTATTAATATGTGGACTAAGCTTTCTTTTATGCATCAATTTGAATTTCAGATTTGAGTTATATGTGTTAATCAGTTCCTGCCTTAGTGAATTGATTTCCAGATTTAAGAATGCAATTGCAGAAGCGGTTTGGTCGATTCTTACAAGCCAATTGAATCCTTCTTTTCAAATAAAATAGCTCGGTTCGAAGCATTAAATTTCACTTTAAAATGGAGCACTTTTTAAAAATATCTTTGGCATATTGATTAAACGTGTTTCTTTCTTAGGTATTTTAATTCATATATATATGATTCATATATATAGGATATTAGACACATCATACATCATTAATTACAAATCAAAACACTTTAAAAAAAGCAAGTGGTGTTCTCTGTGAAGAAACTGAGCAAAACCTTTCAAAGTTTTCGAAGGAGACAAGCGGTGCGTACGTGATTGCCGGATTTCTACTGTGATTGTGTTGCAGAATACGGCAAGTAAACTCTGTTTCTTGCTACACTCATGAAAGCATATAATCAGTTCTATATGCATGTTTGTTTGTGTTTTAAATATTTGAAGATAACCATGGCTGTTATTCAAAGAAAACAAAGTCCATGTTTTATTTTTATGAAGAAGTACGTGTTTACCGGCTTTTGATTCAAAAAGATTATTTTTGAAAATGTTTGATGATGTTCTTCCAGTTAGTTCTTGAGTTCTCCAAAGATTTTCTTCGAAGTAGCTTACAAGTACCTTATTCGATTGATTTCCAGAAATTTCTTGAGATCTTTTGATTTCCTCCGACTGAGGTTTTCCTTCGTTGTTCATGTACGTTCATATGGCTAAGTCCGAAATCTGGTTCTTAAACCAAAACCTGAATTTTCATATTGAACAGATTCAAGTTAGAGTTCTGTTTCTATGTTATTCGAAGTTCAGATGCTAGTTTTGTTTCAAATCTGAATTGTTTAACAATACTGTGTTGTCCGTTGACATCTGAGTTGACTTCGGTTGACCATTAACATATGAAAGACTCCATTGATTATATTGATTTCGTTGACATCTGAGTTGACCAACAGGCAGAATCTGATTTCTTTCTTCTTCGCTGAGATACATATGCACAATTCATATTCCGTCTTTTTAGCCTTCGATTCTTCTTCGAATGATACAGAAAGTACATATATGAGTTCCTTATTCATTTCCGCCTCGATTCGAAAAATTTATTCGATTCAATTGAACAGATTTCTAGTGGCTTTATTCAGTTTTCATCTTCGCAGTATTACAGAGAATCCTCAAAGTGTTCCTGAGAATCATCAGAACTTTTAAAACTAGTAAATAGTACTTAAAAGAAAATAAAAACAAAATTTCGAAAGAAAAGATAGAGCAGAAAGAAAGAAATGTTTACAGAAAAGTTTTAAGTTATGACGTAGACAACAGACGGTCCCCAGAGGAAGGGTGAGTACCTGGCTGATGAACCAGTGTGCCCCTTAAACAGCAGGAAGGATCAGGATTACGGATTGACGGATCTGTATACCCCTTCACATAGATGGGATTTATTCCAGCCCCCTGATATCAGATGATAGTTTGATCAAACGAATGGGCCAACTGTACAAGTGCCTCTGTCATAATTCCAGAAAAGAAAGGAAGAGCGCAAGTGTGATTTTAATCACAGCTATGTAGAAAAGCTCAAAGATGCTTCTTTAAATAGAATTAAAGAAAATGTTTTTCAGAACTTATATGTTTATGCTTTCTGTCAGGCCTCGTGCTCTAAACAGACAAACACATGCGGAAGCTATCAAAAAGTGGATAAAAATTTTCGCTTTTAGGCCCGACGGTTTAAAACATATAATTTAAAATAATGCGATACTAAAAATATACCCCAGTTATAAAATTTACACAACAACACAACAACCAAGTATAGCAGCAATACATGTACCAGACTCCAACCACTGGATACAACGACAAAGCACAGGGCATCCCCTGGCTAATAATACTGATACTTAGATATAAGCTATACGCTACTGGGATACTCAACCACCTCCTGGGGCACCTCCAGCTGGGCCAGCACCACGACCAGCTGTATAACCTGGACAACACAACAGGCAAGGAAAACAACCAAGCCCTAGTACGGAGAGCAACTATAAATCAGCAATAAACAGCAAGAATAAAAATGCAGATGCTATGCATGATATGAGGGACAACATCCAAAGGCTACAACAAAAGAGAGGAAGCCAAATAACGAAATGCATAGCTCAAAGGAAATCTGCAACAGTCTGTGGCCACGGTGAGTGCAAGAGTGTGGGAGCTACCCACTCGCCCCTACTCGCCCACCAATACCAGATGCATCAAAACACAACCTGCCGTTTCCCAACCTATGAACTGTGGTCGCCTCAACAGGTCCACTCGGCGCATAGGGGCTAACAAGACCCAGCAGGGATCGCATCCTGGTAGCATAGAACAGCAACAACAAAACAACGATGGCTGCAAAAGCTGGAAAGAGATGCAAATGCGTGTATGCGCATGCTGGAAATACAATAAGCATAAATCATATGCAAAGCACAATAACACCAGCAAGTATACACCACATGGCTCACGGCTATCTCACAACCGCAGCCTCACCAGGCAATAAGCACACAGCAGCCATCATACAAGCAACTACCATTTCATCCAAGCCATTCAAATGCTGCATTTGCACAATAACACCAGCAAGTATACACCACATGGCTCACGGCTATCTCACAACCGCAGCCTCACCAGGCAATAAGCACACAGCAGCCATCATACAAGCAACTACCATTTCATCCAAGCCATTCAAATGCTGCATTTAAAAGCTCAACCCGTACCTTATACTTCTGGGCTATAGTTAGCACACGCTGGTTATCACAAGGAAATCCCGAAGACTCTGGTAAAAGCCTGATAAACACACGGCATACACAACATTAATCTTACGGGATGCTAAACAAGCTCACGACCGGGAGTCACACTCAACCAGCTGCCCAATATACCTCAACAGTTAAACGAGAAGCTTAAAACTATGGCTAGGAACAAGGTCTCACCGAAAACCAGAACGTAGTTCTACCCGGTCGACGCAACACTCGAACGGCAGCAACTTCGCGTTCCTCAACTAGCCAATTACAGCTTCTAAAACTGGTGAAGAGTGATAGAGCTTCTCGAGAGGAGTCCAACGCTACCTCACACGAGCAAAAAAACCATCGGAAACGCCGGGAATTCGCCGGAAAAGCTCACGGCTGAACAGTGCTCTAGGGTTCGAAACGAAGAACACAGACGAGGGAAATATTTGCTAAGTATGGAATTGATATCACAATTCGAAGACCAAGTCTTCCTATAAATAGCACTTGCAACGACTGAAATCAACACAATCAATTGTCCACCGACAATACCAGTCGACACCATCAATCTCCCAAACCAGCAGGTACCAACTAACCAGCAGACGCAAGAACCAACTGCTGATTCTCCAACAATGCTAAAACAAATCGCAAAGCAAACTAACGGCTGGTTCTCAAAATGGCGTCGCACCAACTTATTCAAACGACGTCGCATAGGATACTATACCAGCAGCTGGGTATCCAGTCGCAAGAACAAAACAATGCAACGCTTCTCTCTGCTGGTTCCAGTCGCAACCTCAAAACGCAGCGTTGCAACTAACTCAAAAGACGTCGCTCCACTGACTTCATCAAATCTGATAGCAGCACTCGCTAAATACCAGCAGCAAGCTACAGTAACGAACAAATCTCTCGCAGCTGGACAATCAGTCGCAACATCCAAACGACGACGTTTCCTCTCGAGCTACAGGAATGTTGACCCGCGTTAACATCTGCTTCTGCTGAACAACCAGCAGACACACACACGCGATTCCACCAGCTGGTACCAGACGCAACATCGAAACGACGTCGCGCCAACTAATCTAAACGCAGTCGTTTTAGCCCTCAACGCAAATACACTAATGCATCTGCTGATTACAACACGCGCAACCAGACTTCACACAAACGACGGCGTTTCATACCCTGCGTTCCAAAACACGCTTCGACTGGTTTTGCCACCGACCAGCTGCTAGCTCACAAAACCAGCTTTTACTCAAAAATCTCAAAAACACGAAAACATCCAGAATTGCTCCAAATGCTATATCAGACCCAAAAATGCAAACCAAACTCTCAAATAGAGCTTTGAGCCAGCGGAGATCTCCAAAAACAGATACAATCCAACAAATTAATCTTAATACAAATCCAGGTCTCACATTTCTCCCCCACTAAAAAGGATTTCGTCCTCGAAATCACAACAACTCTGGGAAATCAACACAACAGCAAGATCCAAAACAGAACTCGCCCAACACAAGGCCAAGAGTTCAAGATAACTGAGCAATCAATTAACAACAACTAGGGAAGAAATACAAGAAAAAGCTACAACTTATAGAAAATATAGCCCAACGGCTATTCAAATAGATGTGGCCACTCACGCTGCATCTTTTCTTTTAGTTCCCAAGTAGCTTATTCCCTTCCATGTTTGCTCCACTGCACCATTACCAACGGAATGGTCTTATTCCTCAATTGTTTCTCCTTTCTGCCAAGGATCTGCAAAGGATATTCCTGATAGCTCAATGACTGATCTAGCTCTACCTCGTCAGTTCCAAGCACGTGAGACGGATCTGGCTCATACTTCCTCAACATTGAAACGTGAAAGACGTCGTGAAGAGAGGACAACTCTGACGGCAACAACAACCGATACGCTAAAGGGCCAATCCTCTCAACAATCTCATACGGACCAACGTAACGAGGGGCTAACTTCCCTTTTCGTCCAAAGCGCATCACACTGCGAAGCGGAGAAACCTTGAGAAATACACGATCACCAACCTGAAACTCAAGAGGTCGACGCCTCTTATTCGCATAACTGTCTTAGCGATCTTGGGCAGCCTTCATCCGTTGTCTAATAAGATCAACATGATCTTTCATTTGCTGCACAAAGTCCGGCGCAGATAGCTGCTTCTCCCCCACTTCTTCCCAACAAACTGGCGATCTGCACTTCCTGCCATACAAAGCCTCGAAAGGCGCCATACCAATCGTCACTTGGTAGCTGTTATTATATGAAAACTCGACCAAAGACAACGCATCTTGCCAACTACCTCCGAAATCCAACACAACAGCACGCAACATATCCTCTAACGTCTGGATAGTTTGCTCAGATCGGCCATCTGTCTGGGGATGATACGCGGTACTCATAGCCAATCTAGTGCCCAAAGATGTTTGCAAACTCTTCCAAAACCTGGAAGTAAACCTCGGATCTCGGTCAGACACGATTGAAACAGGCACACCGTGCAATCTAACAACAAAATCAACGTACAGCTTCGCCATCTTCTTCAACGAGAAGGTCATCCCATAGGGAATGAAGTGTGCAGACTTCGACAAACGGTCTGCAACTACCCAAATATCATCGCATCCTCGGCTGGAACGAGGCAGATGCGTCACAAAATCCATCGCAATGTGCTCCCAATTCCATTGGGGCACCTCTAAACTCTGCAACAGACCACCCGGTCTCATCCTTTCGGCCTTTACCATCTGGCAATTCAAACAACGAGCAACGAAACCAGCAACGTCACTCTTCAGGCCAGCCCACCAAAAGTGCGGCTTCAAAGCATGGTACATCTTCCGTGCACCAGGATGAACACTATGTCTGCTACAGTTCGCTTCTCGAAGGATCTCCTCCTTCAAATCCATCAAATTGGGCACAACCAACCTGCCCCGGAAACGCAAACAACCATCGGACGAGATAGAATAGTCCTCAATTTTGCCAGCCCTGACTTTCATCTTCAACTCGTGGATTGACGGATCGGTCCTCTGAGCTGCTCGAATGCTGGAAACAACCTACGGTTCCACTTGGAACGAAGAAACCATTACACAATCCTCAGCCGGGTAAAATCTCCAACCCGTAGTGTTGAGATGCTCTTGATCCTTAGAGATGTACAACGATGCAAGCATCTCACTAGCCTTCCTGTTCAAAGCATCAGCCACTACGTTCAACCTCCCAGGCTGGTATTTAATCTCACAGTCAAAGTCCTTTAGCAGCTCCATCCACCGACGCAGTCTCATGTTCAAGTCAGGCTGCGAAAACAGATACTGCAAACTCTTGTGGTCGGAGAACACCACAAACTGCTCGCTATACAGGTAGTGACGCCAGATCTTTAACGCAAAGACCACCGCCGCTAGCTCCAAATCATGAACTGGGTAGCGAGTCTCGTGCGGTTTCAACTGCCGTGAGGCATACGCAATGACTCTACCATTCTGCATCAACACACAACCCAATCCATTAAGCTAAGCGTCAGAACAAACAACAAAACCACCTGACCCGGACGGCAGAGCCAACACAGGCGCAGTAGTCAACTTTTCCTTGAGCAGTTGAAACGCATTCTCACACTGCTCAGTCCAAACAAACCGTCTGTCCTTCTGGGTCAATTGGGTCATCGGCTTCGCTATACTAGAGAAACCCTCAATGAAGCGACGATAATAGCCAGCCAGACCTAAGAAACTGCGAATCTCAGACACATTTCTTGGTCGCTCCCAGTTCAAGACAGCATCCACTTTACTGGGATCCACAGAAATGCCATCTGCTGAAATGACATGACCCAGAAATACAACACGTTCCAACCAGAACTCGCACTTGGAGAACTTTGCATACAACTGCTGCTCTCTCAACCTCTGAAGAACCATCTCCAAGTGCTCCTTGTGCTCCCTCAGAGTCTTCGAGTAAACCAAGATATCGTCAATAAAAACAATCACAAACTGGTCTATGAACTCTCTAAAAACTCGGTTCATCAGATCCATAAAAACTGCAGGCGCATTTGTCAACCCAAACGGCATCACCAAAAACTCAAAATGTCCGTACCTCGTACGAAACGCAGTCTTTGCGACATCTTGTTCCCTCACTCTGAGCTGATGGTACCCGGAATGAAGATCAATCTTAGAATACACCACAGAACCTTGCAATTGATCAAACAGATCATCGATTCTCGGCAACGGGTACTTATTCTTGACAGTAGCTTTATTCAACTGGCGAAAATCAATGCACATCCGCATTGAGCCATCCTTCTTCTTCACAAACAAGATGGGCGCTCCCCACGGTGACATACTAGGTCGGATAAAACCTTTCTCCAGCAAATCATCCAACTGCTCCTTGAGTTCTCTCAACTCCGCAGGCGCCAGACGATATGGAGCACGTGAAATCGGAGCTGTGCCAGGCACCAGCTCTATGCTGAAGTCTATCTCCCGTCTCGGAGGAAAACCAGGAATCTCCTCCGGAAACACGTCGGGGAAGTGTCGCACCACGGGAACGTTACTAAGCTGAACACTGGAAGAAGAAGACGTATCCAAAGCGTAGATAAAAAAGCCAGCATTCCCCAAGGACAACAAGCTAAACATCTCCATCGCGGAAACCAACGGAATCTTCGATCGCGAATCCTGGCCGTAGAAGTCCCACTTCTCTCCAGACAAAGGCCTAAAGCGCACAATCCCATGGAAGCAATCCACGGAGGCCCTATAGTTGGACAACACATCCATTCCAACTATGCAATCGAAATCCCAAAGAATCAAACGAATCAAGTTCGCCAACAGGACATGATGACCAAACCGCAACACACCATCCAACAAAACCTCCTGGGAAAACAGGCTCACACCACCAGGGGTAGAAACAGAAACAGCATCGCGCAAAGGGATGGTACACAGACAATGCCCAACAACAAACGAATCAGAAATAAACGAATGCGATGCACCGATGTCAAACAACACACGAGCAGGAAATCAAAGACAAGACATGTACCTCCAATCACCCGGCTCGGTGTCTCCTCCGCCTGCTCCCTCGTGATGGCGTTAACCTGAGCATGCTGGGGTCCTGGGAAGAAAGGCTGAGACGACTGCCCAAAGCGCGAAGGGCCAGGCTGCTGAAACGGCCTAAACTGAGTCTCACCCAAACGGGGCTGCTGAAACTGCTGAGAACGGCCCCTCGACTGACCTCCGCGACCCTGAGACTGGGTTGCACCCTGTTGCGACCCAGCTGTCGGACACACTCTAGCATAGTGTCCCTGCTGTCCACAAAGATGGAAGGTACCCTGCACACCAACACACTGCGTGGAAGGATGCTTCCCACCACAGAAGCCACAAAACTCTGCCCGAGAACCGCTGCTACTCGAGCTGCCTGAACCGGAAGACCCTGAACCAGACTTTTTCTTGAATTTCTGACCGCGGGGTCAAAACCTCTGGCGACCAGACTGCTGAGCTACCTGCTGCTGCTGCTGAGGATAATGCACGGACTGAGAACTCTGAGACGACTGACGCTCCCTAGACCAACGGGTCTACCACCCTTCACCGCCTGCGCTACCGTTCGCTCTGCGCGCACTAGGCT
>KQ992542.1:11915-34646 GCA_001598015.1 Dorcoceras hygrometricum | reverse complement strand
TACGAATCGGGGACATACTCCTGCCTGAAGACCTGGTAGAAACTGTCCCAAGTGATACCAACACCAGTCTCCAGTAAGGTACTAGACGCACCTCGCCACCAACGCTCTGCGGCCTTCCTCAACAACAAGGTCACCAACCTCAACCGGAGTTCATCGTCATACTGAGCCCGATCAAAAAGATGTATGACGTTATGGAGCCACGAATCAGCATCCTCACTCGACTCGTCGCCATTAAAAACAGGAGGGTTCATCCTCTGAAATCGAGCTATAACAACATCCATCCTCTCCATCGGAGCCGACGGAGCCTCGGCTTCCCTTTCTTCACTACTCTCATGAGTACGACTAGGAGCACTATATTGATCCTCGTTCTGTCCTCCTGATTCCTGGAACTGCCCCTACCTCTACCACGATGTCTAGGCGGCATCTAAAATACGCTCAACAGGATAAAGAAAAACAGAACAGATACAGCATATAACATACGTATGCAGCACGTAAGTCACATAAGTCAAGCACATGCAACACACAACACTGTGCCTAGACTCAAGTGTGATCAAAGAAATTGAGCTTATCCCAGCTTAAGCTCTGATACCAAAAATGTCAGGCCTCGTGCTCTAAACAGACAAACACATGCGGAAGCTATCAAAAAGTGGATAAAAATTTTTGCTTCATATAATTTAAAATAATTCGATACTCAAAATATACCCCAGTTATAAAATTTACACAACAACACAACAACCAAGTATAGCAGCAATACATGTACCAGACTCCAACCACTGGATACAACGACAAAGCACAGGGCATCCCCTGGCTAATAATAATGATACATAGATATAAGCTATACGCTACTGGGATAGTCAACCACCTCCTGGGGCACCTCCAGCTGGGCCAGCACCACGACCAGCTGTATAACCTGGACAACACAACAGGCAAGGAAAACAACCAAGCCCCAGAGGGACATGGGGTCAAACCCCAGTACGGAGAGCAACTATAAATCAGCAATAAACAGCAAGAATAAAAATGCAGATGCTATGCATGATATGAGGGACAACATCCAAAGGCTACAACAAAAGAGAGGAAGGCAAAGAACGAAATGCATAGCTCAAAGGAAATCTGCAACAGTCTGTGGCCACGGTGAGTGCAAGAGTGTGGGAGCTACCCACTCGCCCCTACTCGCCCACCAATACCAGATGCATCAAAACACAACCTGCCGTTGCCCAACCTATGAACTGTGGTCGCCTCAACAGGTCCACTCGGCGCATAGGGGCTAACAAGACCCAGCAGGGATCGCATCCTGGTAGCATAGAACATCAACAACAAAACAACGATGGCTGCAAAATCTGGAAAGAGATGCAAATGCGTGTATGCGCATGCTGGAAATACAATAAGCATAAATCATATGCAAAGCACAATAACACCAGCAAGTATACACCACATGGCTCACGGCTATCTCACAACCGCAGCCTCACTAGGCAATAAGCACACGGCAGCCATCATACAAGCAACTACCATTTCATCCAAGCCATTCAAATGCTGCATTTAAAAGCTCAACCCGTACCTTATACTTCTGGGCTATAGTTAGCACACGCTGGTTATCACAAGGAAATCCCGAAGAATCTGGTAAAAGCCTGATAAACACACGGCATACACAACATAAATCTTACGGGATGCTAAACAAGCTCACGGCCGGGAGTCACACTCAACCAGCTGCCCAATATACCTCAACAGTTAAACGAGAAGCTTAAAACTATGGCTAGGAACAAGGTCTCATCGAAAACCAGAACGTAGTTCTACCCGGTCGACGCAACACTCGTACGGCAGCAACTTCGCGTTCCTCAACTAGCCAATTACAGCTTCTAAAACTGGTGAAGAGTGATAGAGCTTCTCGAGAGGAGTCCAACGCTACCTCACACGAGCAAAACAACCACCGGAAACGCCGGGAATTCGCCGAAAAAGCTCACGGCTGAACAGTGCTCTAGGGTTCGAAACGAAGAACACAGACGAGGGAAATATTTGCTAAGTATGGAATTGATATCACAATTCGAGACCAAGTCTTCCTATAAATAGCACTTGCAACGACTGAAATCAACACAATCAATTGTCCACCGACAATACCAGTCGACACCATCAATCTCCCAAACCAGCAGGTACCAACTAACCAGCAGACGCAAGAACCAACTGCTGATTCTCCAACAATGCTAAAACAAATCGCAAAGCAAACTAACGGCTGGTTCTCAAAACGGCGTCGCACCAAATTATTCAAACGACGTCGCATAGGATACTATACCAGCAGCTGGGTATCCAGTCGCAAGAACAAAACAATTCAACGCTTCTCTCTGCTGGTTCCAGTCGCAACCTCAAAACGCAGCGTTGCAACTAACTCAAAGGACGTCGCTCCACTGACGTCATCAAATCTGATAGCAGCACTCGCTAAATACCAGCAGCAAGCTACAGTAACGAACAAATCTCTCGCAGTTGGAAAATCAGTCGCAACATCCAAATGACGATGTTTCCTCTCGAGCTACAGGAATGTTGACCCACGTTGACATCTGCTTCTGCTGACAACCAGCAGACACACACACGCGATTCCACCAGCTGGTACCAGATGCAACATCGAAACAACGTAGCGTCAACTAATCTAAACGCAGTCGTTTTAGCCCTCAACGCAAATACACTAATGCATCTGCTGATTACAACACGCGCAACCAGACTTCATGCAAACGACGGCGTTTCATACCCTGTGTTCCAAAACACTCTTCGACTGGTTTTGCCACCGACCAGCTGCTAGCTCACAAAACCAGCTTTTACTCAAAAATCTCAAAAACACGAAAACATCCAGAATTGCTCCAAATTCTATATCAGACCCGAAAATGAAAACCAAACTCTCAAGAAGAGATTTGAGCCAGCGGAGATCTCCAAAAACCGATACAATCCAACAAATTAATCTTAATACAAATCCAGGTCTCACACTTTCATTCCATATAGGTTTCATAGTTCATGTTAATTTAGCTTATTTATTTATTAAGATATTCAGATTCAGATTCCAGTGCAGTATCAAATATCGTTTGCTTGTGTTATGTGCCTTCGATATTCCAGATTTTACCTGCTGAGCCCTAGGCTCACTAGTTTTCATTGAGTGCAGATAATGAGCAGTAGAGAGCTGGATGGTGATGAGCTGAACGGAAAGATGTGTTTATCGTGGACATCAGCTTCCGTTGTTCTTTGAGATTCAGACTTTTGTTGTACAGAACTTTAGTTATAGTTTTGTATAATGAAAGATTCCTAGTTTCTTTATTTTGGTTGGAATCTGTACCAGGCATAATATTGAAAAATTTTATATAGTTTCGTTTGTCTTGAACAGATGTGTATTTTATTTCCGCGCCCTTTAAATCGTTCACATCTAATTTCCTCTCATTGTTTTGATGAAGGCTATATTCAGAATTGTCTTTTAGTTAGTAAATATAAATTGCATTTATTGCAATTTAGTCCAGAATTTATTAGCGACTTCTTATGGTAATTAAGATCGGAATTTTTATACTTTTCAAACGAACCCCAAAGTTCCTAAATTTCCTTTAATAAAAGTCCAATCGCTACACCTACCCCACTCTGATCCGCTCTCGAAGAGTCGGATGAATGGTGAGCGCTGCTAAACTCGGTGCACAATCTCCTGAATAGAACTCTAGGCCGAATCTCTGAATCTCAGTCTGTAGTGGCCTCTCAACAGACAAACACGCCACTACTGCAGTCTTCCGGCTCAAAGCGTCTGCCACTATATTAGCCTTACCCGCATGGTAACTAATGTCACGGTCATAGTCCTTCACCAACTCTAACCATCTGCGCTGCCTCATGTTCAGCTCCTTCTGGGTGAATATGTACTTGAGGCTCTTGTGGTCGGTGAATATCTGACACTTCTCGCCGTAAAAGTAGTCCATCCAAATCTTCAGCGCAAACACCACTGCTGCAAGCTCCAAATCGTGCGTCGGATAGTTCTGCTCATAACTCTTCAGCTGCCTAGACGCATATGCAATAACCTTACCACCCTGCATCAGACCTGCACCTAAGCCTTTCAGAGAAGCATCTGTATAAACAACAAACTCCTCGTGTTCCACTGGCATAGCTAATACTGGTGCTGAAGTAAGGGCCTCCTTCAGCTGATCACAGCTCCTCTGACACTCGGGACTCCACACATACTTTGCATTCTTCTTGGTCAAGGGTGTCAAGGGCACTGAAATAGAAGAGAAGCCCTTGATAAACTTGCGATAATAACCTGCCAAGCCTAAGAAACTGTGAATCTCCACTGCATTCCTCGGAATCCCCCAGTTCTGCACTTCCTGCACCTTCGATGGGTCAACAGAAATCTTATCTCTTGACGCAATATGCCCTAAGAATGCCACCAGCTCCAGCCAAAACTCGCACTTGTTGAACATGGCATACAAACTACGCTCCCTCAAAGTCTGCAAAGCTGTTTGCAGGTGCTGCCTATGCTCCTCCAAGCTCCTCGAATAGACCAGGATGTCATCGATGAAAACTATAATGAACTGGTCTAGATACTGCCTGAATACCCTGTTCATCATATCCATGAAAATCGTTGGGGCATTCGTCAGGCCAAACGGCATCACCAAGAACTCATAGTGGCCGTATCGTGTCCTAAAAGCAGTCTTGGACACGTCCTCATCTCTAACTCTCAGCTGATGATAGCCAGATCTCAGATCAATCTTCGAGAACACCAAGCTCCCTGCAACTGATCAAATAAGTCCTCAAACCTCGGGAGTGGATACTTATTCTTCATTGTAACTCGGTTCAGCTCCCGGTAGTCGATGCACAATCTCATACTGCCATCCTTCTTCTTTACAAACAACACTAGCGTGCCCCAAGGGGAAAAGCTAGGGCGAATGAACCCCTTATCGAGCAACTCCTGAATCTGCTCCTTAAGCTCCTTCATCTCTGTAGGAGCCAATTGATAAGGTGCCTTGGAGATAGGACTGTCCCTGGCATCAACTCAATAGAAAACTCCACCTCTCTCTCCGGTGGAACTCCCACTACATCATCAGGGAAGACATCTGCATAATCTCTTACTACCTCCACATCAGATAGTGAAGGGCCTGCTGAATCTCCAGAAGCGGTAACACTGGCCAAGAATGCCTGACATACGTGCTCAACAAGCTTCCTGGCCTGAAGAAAAGATATAAATCTGGGCTTCCGCGGCCTCCTAACTGCCTCAAATAATAAAGCCTCCTACCCTGGCGGTCTGATAGACACTGTCCTCCTCTGAAAGTCTATCACAGCTCCAAACTCTGTCAGCCAATCCATGCCTAGGATGAGGTCGAATCCTATCATCGGCAAGACGACAAAATCTGCTCCAACTGCGTGACCCTGAAACGTCATCGTCAGACCCTGCACGATGCTGGTCGTCGTCAACTGCTCTCCTGACGGAACCATCACGGCGAGAGCTACCCCCATGCTCTCCGGAACAATACCCATCCTCTGTGTGAATGCACTCGAAATAAACGAGTGGGTTGCCCCTGAGTCTAGCAAAGCGAGTGTAGTGACACCAAGCACACGGATCTCGCCTGAAATAGAAACGTCACACAGGTACGCGTTTACGATCATACTAAATCCCAAAAGCAGTTTAGTTACCTAAAACAGTTCTAGGTTCGCTAGTCCTATCCGTAAAAGTACCCAAAACAAGTCTTCAGAGTCTTACAGTTCTCACTTATACTTATTAGCAACTAAGGCAACAAGTTCCTAGCAGTTCTCTATTTAGCATGCAATTCTAAAACATCAAGATAGCACACAATAGGTACGGAAATATAAAACGGAATACCTGTAAGTAAAGTCGTGTCGGGATCCACAGCCTCTGCCTGCATCATGAAAACCCGACCAGTAGTCTGTCTCCTCTTAGGGCAGTCCCTAGAAATATGCCCTGGCTCCTTGCAGTGAAAGCACCTGCCACTCCCTGCCATGCAAGGTCCTGAATGCTGCTTATTGCACTTCTTGAAGAATGTAAACCCTCCAGGTCCAGGGGCACTGGCCCCCTACTGTTGTGGCCCTACGATCTCTACTGCTGCTGCCCCTGAGGAATTGGGCCCTTAGGAGGCCCCTGATATGGTCTCTTCGCTGGTGGCTGCGAAGACCCTGATGGGCTGCTGCATCTGACGCTTCCTCTGGAAGTCATCCCTCATATCCTTCCGGCCTCTCTCAGACCGGTAAGCCCTGTTCACTGCCGCCATATAAGTCTTCACGTCCGCCATGTTGACATCGTGGCAGATGTCGGGTCGCATTCCATCAGTAAACTGCCTCAGCTTCTCACTCTCCCTGTAGCAATCGAGGGCACAAAGGTACACCCTCGCTCAAACTGTCTCACATACTCAGCCATCGACTTTTCTCCGTGACGGAGACTCATAAACTCCTGAATAAGCTGGCTCCAGGCATCCACAGTAAAATAATTCTTGAAAAAGACTTTCTTGAACTCCCCCCATGACAGGCTCTCCAGAAACAGTCCAACCACTGCACCTTTCCACCACATAGCGGCGTCTCCCTTCAGCATGAAAATAGCACAACGGACCTTGTCGGCGTCCGCTAAACCCATGTAGTCATAGATAGTCTCCATGGATCTGATCCACTCCTCAGCAACAAGTGGATCGGTGGTACCAGCAAACTCCTTGGGTCCCTGCTTGCGGAACCTCTCAGCAACGTCCTCCTCATGCGATTTCCCGGGTCGCTCTGACTGACGCTCCAACAGCCTGGTAATCCCAGCTAGCATGTCCATGCTAGCTCTCTCATACGACGTCAACTGAGGTGGTGGGGGAGGAGGAGGAGGTGTAGCATCATCCTGTTGGGTCCTATCACGTCGGGGAGGCATTGTTCTGATACACCAAAACCTTATCACGTAAATCTTAGTGCATGACTAAGCGTCTATTTTTAAAGTTCTAAGGCCAAAACTCATGCATATCTAAAACACATGCAACATGCAACATGCAATCATAAACATAAATCATAAAACAGTAAACTCACAGACTGGTAGTGCGACTTCTGAGCTCCAAGTAGCAGGCAAGTACCCCACCATAACCATCGCTCTGATACCAACTGAAACGAACCAGACTCTAGAATTTTTTTTTAAAACATATGCGGAAAAACATAAACTTAAAGTATGGCTCATTTCCTTTTAAAACATTTCAAAATCATATTCTCATTAAAACTTGAAATAGAAATAAATAATTATTATAAGTCATAAAACAAGCCGTACTGATAAAAGGCAACTGCATAAAAGTACTGAAAATGAATATGTTTAAAACCAACATCTCAAAAATGTATCATGACATAACTGAAACATAAAGGCGGTCACGGGGTACTGCTGCAGCAGGCGCTCAGAGGTCCTCACCGCCAGTCGGGGTATACTCATCAGCAGGGTCATCACCTGCACCATTTAAACCTAGTGATCCTAGAGGCTCACATGCTTTATCGTATATCATAACAAAGTACATACTAATAAAATCGCATGCAAGCACATACTTGTAATAAAATAACGTTAAAACATAATGCTTGCAGATCTTAAAACATTGCTTCATACATTTCATATCGTACATACATAACATTAACATATATATGATATGACATAACATAACATAAAAAACGTATGAGTCGTATCAGTGAATGTGAGCTGGCTTGTGACTGATCAGTCGAAATAACCAACATACGTGGCGGTGTGGTTCACCGACCTCAAGACGGGATCCCTATATATCACACCTCTATGCTTGCCACTTCACCATGATGTCAACACATGGATCCATAGCCTCATTAAAAAACGTATGAGTCGTATCAGTGAATGTGAGCTGGCTTGTGACTGATCAGTCGAAATAACCAACATACGTGGCGGTGTGGTTCACCCGACCTCAAGACGGGATCCCTATATATCACACCTCTATGCTTGCCACTTCACCATGATGTCAACACATGGATCCATAGCCTCATAATCATACATTAAAACAGAGGATCCACGGGCCCGGCTACCCAGCTAGCTCCCATCATTAAACTTTGCCACATCACTTCAATCCCTCGGGTTTTAACTTAAAAGATACATGCCTGATCGTTTCATAAAATCTCATGATGCGTGCATTTCTTAAAATTACGTAGTTTAAAAGCTTAGCCCGGTAATGTATATCTAATCCTTTCCTTTAAAACATTTACGTACATAACATACTACATATATGAATAAATATACATTCACGGGCTTCTATATTTTCTACTTCTGTCAAGGACTGGTTTAGGAGTCTGGCCCACTACTTCTAGACTAAACATCGCTCCTAACTTAATCGATGAAACGAATGTTCACCACTTTTTACAATTTTTGCCTAATTTATTTAAATTTTGATTTCTTAAAAAAATCAGGGCTAATAATTAAATCAATTTTGACTTCTTAAAATCAATTTGGACTTATTAAAATCGATTTTGACTCTTAAAATCAATTTTGAATTCTTTAAATCAATTTGGACTTATTAAAATCGATTTTGACTCTTAAAATCGATTTAAATCAATTTTGACTTCTTTGATCAATTTGGACTTATTAAAATCGATTTTGACTCTTAAAATCGATTTAAATCAATTTTGACCCAAAAAGCTGATTTTGACCAAATTAAAATCTCAAAAATCAATTTTGACATAATTCAAATTTCAAAGGCCCTAGTTTGACTTAAAACTTAAAAATAAACATAACTTTAAAAGATTGACTTAATTCCTAACATCTGGTTGTTTTCTTTAAAATTTGGACCTTTGACTTAAAATTAAAATAACAGGTCTATAATTAAAATAACTTGGGCCGATTTTAAAACATTTGACTCAAAGAACCGATCCGTTCCAACCAAACCAGCCAACCGGTTCAGTTAGACCGAACCATAGCAAAATTAAGCCCTAAACCGAAAATCACACACACACTCAAGCGCAGCCGCGACCAGCCGCCGACATCGCATTCGTTCTCCCTGCTCCGGCCACCACTGGCCGGAGCCCCACCTGCTGGACCACCCCCAGGTCCAGCCGGTTCCAACGGTACCAGCCATGACCCCTGACGTAGACCAAACAAGGCGCACGACAGATGGGAAGGTGGCGCACCGCGCTGCGCAGAAAACACACAGCGTGCGGTGTTTGTTTTCTAGCCACAGGTTCGACCGCAATATCCCATATTTGGACCACTACTAGCCCTCCCTAGGACTCCCATGAACCTCCTGAGATCGAGCCATGACCCCTAAGGCAGCCTCTCGACCGAAGTCATGCAAAGAAAATCGAGAAAGTCATGGTGCTACATGAGGCGTGGATGGATCATGAACAAAGATGTATGAATTCGAAATAATCACATAAAATCCAAGCATATTTTCATAAAAACTGAATACTATGATTTAAATGGCGAGAAAAGAGTTTATATCACATGCCGGGTTTGTAAAATATGTAGATCTACGAGGTACCGACGTTGTAGACGCGAGATCGGGGCGCAACCGACTTTGGATCACCAAGCTTCTCCAATGGATGATAAGTTTCGAAATTTGTGTTATGGGGAGGAGGGGGACGGCTGTTGCATCAAAAGGGAGGCTAAGTTTGTGTAAAAATGTGGGTTAAGAAAAATGATGTGTGACAGAATTGACCCCTATGGGTTTAATTAGGAAAAAGGGGAGAAAAAGACTGGCTTGTCCCTCTAATTAATTAAAAGGTTTTTAAAACTCATAATTAGGCTTTAAATATTAAATATTTTCGAAATCTAGGCCTCCTCATATTTTAAAACACCTTAAAACTCAATAAAACAGCCCGTATAGGCGAAAAATGGGTTCCCCTCAAAAAATAATCATAAAAACTCAAATTTTCAGAAATTGTTGCTTAAAATAAAATAATTTCATTCTTAAAAATCCTATAAATTAAAAATCTCAAATTATTTTCATTCTGTCGGCCCTAATCTCCTCCACGCGTCTGTAACTCAAACAGGCTGAAAAACACACATGCATACCATGCAACATAAAATAATAATTAAATCATATAAAATGACATGTAATCATCTAAATATATTTTCCCCCTAGTCATAGACTCATTATACGTAGTCAGGAATTTCTAGGCGTTACAACTCTCCCCCCTTTACAGAAATTTCGTCCACGAAATTGAGTACGTACCGAATAACTCCGGGTAGCGCGTCCGCATATCGGCCTCAGTCTCCCAGGTAGCTTCATCCTCCGAGTGATTCTGCCACCGGACCTTGACCATCGGAATACTCCGTGCTCTCATTCTACGCTCCTCCCTAGCTAGAATCTGCACAGGTCGCTCCTCAAATGATAAATCTGGTTCCAACTGGAGCGGCTCAAAATCCAACACATGAGACGGATTCGGCACATACTTCCACAGCATCGAGATGTGGAAGACATTATGCACTGCTGCTAAGCTGGGTGGTAACGCTACTCGATAGGCCAGAGTACCAACCCTATCCGTAATCAGGAACGGTCCAATAAACCTAGGGCTAAGCTTGCCTCTCCAGCCAAAGCGCATCACGCCCTTCATGGGCGATATCCTCACAAACACGTGATCTCCCACAGCTAGCTCCAGATCTCGTCGTCTCTGATCTGCATAACTCTTCTGACGACTCTGGGCTGTCCTCATCCTATCCCGAATCCTCGTCACAATTTCCGCCGTCTACTGGACTAACTCCGGCCCTGTAAGCACTCTCTCACAAACCTCGTCCCAGTGTACAGGAGATCTGCATCTCCTCCCATACAGCGCCTCATACGGGGCCATACCAATCGATGCCTGAAAGCTGTTGTTGTACGTGAACTCTACCAACGTCAATCTCGAGTCCCATGTACCCTGAAAATCTATGACACAAGCTCTCAGCAAGTCCTCCAAAGTCTGAATGACCCTCTCTGACTGTCCGTCTGTCTACGGATGAAATGTTGTACTGAATGACAATCTCATCCCCAAGGTGGCATGTAAGCTCCTCCAGAACTCAAATGTGAATCTGGTGTCTCTGTCTGACACTATCGAGATTGGTATGCCATGCAGTATGACCACCTCTCGGATGTAAAGCTCTGCGTACTGCGTCAGAGCGAAAGTAGTCTTCACCGATAAGAAATGCGCTGACTTGGTGATTCTTTCCACAATCACCCATATAGCCGCGAACCCTCTGGGACTCCTGGGCAATCCAACCACAAAGTACATCGTAATATGCTCCCATTTCCACTTGGGAATAGGAAGTGGCTGTAACAATCCTACCGGACTCTGATGCTCCGCCTTGACCTGCTGACAAGTCAAGCACTCAGACACAAATCTCCCAATGTCCTTCTTCATCCCTGGCCACAAATACAAAGTCTGCAAATCTCTGTACATCTTCGTACTCCCTGGGTCGATGGAGTACGTCGATGCATGAGCCTTAGATAAGATCTCGGCTCTCAATTGTACCGTGCTCGGCACCCACATACGGCCTCTAAAATGGACTATCTCATCCACAACAGTATACAAACCTCGTCCTCTGTCCTCATCACGCTGCCTCCACTGCTGTAACTGCTCATCGGAGGCCTGCCCCTCTTTGATCCGCTATCGAAGAGTCGGATGAATGGTGAGCGCTGTTAAACTCGGTGCACAGCCTCCTGAATAGAACTCTAGGCCGAATCTCTGAATCTCAGTCTGTAGTGGCCTCTCATCAGACAAACACGCCACTACTGCAGTCTTCCGGCTCAAAGCGTCTGCCACTACATTAGCCTTACCCGGATGGTAATTAATGTACAGTCATAGTCCTTCACCAACTCTAACCATCTGTGCTTCCTCATGTTCAGCTCCTTCTGGGTGAAGAAGTACTTGAGGCTCTTGTGGTCGGTGAATAACTGACACTTCTCGTCGTACAAATAGTGCCTCCAAATCTTCAGCGCAAATACCACTGCTGCAAGCTCCAAATCGTGCGTCGGATAGTTCTGCTCATACTCTTCAGCTGCCTCGATGCATATGCAATAACCTTACAACCCTGCATCAGAACTGCACCGAAGCCTCTCAGAGAAGAATCTGTATAAACCACAAACTCCTCGTGGTCCACTGGCATAGCTAATACTGGTGCTGAAGTAAGGGCCTCCTTCAGCTGATCAAAACTCCTCTGACACTTGGGACTCCACACATACTTTGCATTCTTCTTGGTCAAGGCTGTGAGACCTGGAATTGTATAAGATTAATTTGGTTGGAATTAATCGATTTTTAGAGATTTCTGGTGGTTTAGATCTCTGTTTGTAAGTTTGGTTGGCATTTTCGGGTCAGATTTCGCATAAGCAATTCTGGAAGTTTTCGTAATTTTGGTATTTTTGTGTAAAAGCTGGTTTTGTGAGTTAGCAGCTGGTCGGTGGCGAAAACCAGTCGTAGTGTGTAATTTTATCGCGGGAGATCAAACACCGTCGTTTTGGTGAAGTCTGGATGCGTTGTGTTTAGCGAAAGCTGGTAGCGTGTTTACATCCAGCTGCTGCTTTATTTCGTGTATTGAGGGCAAAACGACAGCGTTTCATTAAGTTGGCGTGACGTCGTTTGGATGTTGCGACTGGTACCAGCTGCGAGGATTTTTTTGCGTGTGTGTGTCGACTGGTTGTCCAGCTGAGAGCAGATGTCAACGCGGGTCAACGCTCCTGTAGCTTGCGACTGTGGTGGTTACTGTAGCTTGCGTCTGGTTGTTTTGCGCGAGAACTAGCGACTGGATGACGTAGGCTATGCGTCGTCGTTTTAGTTAGCACTAAGGAATCCAGTCGATGGGTTATGCGACGCCGTTTTAATTAGTTTCAACGCTGCGTTTTAGATGTCGTGACTGGTACCAGATTTTGGAAGGATTTCACGCGAGAGAAACCAGCCGATGGTTTTAGGCGACCAGCTGGTGGCAGATTTGATGACGTAAGCGGTGCGACGTCGTTTTGTTAAGTCGCTGCGACATCGTTTTGATTAGAGTGGTTTGAGAATTCAGCAGTTGGTTCTTTGCATCTGCTGGTTTGTTGGTACCTGCTGGTTATGTCGGTGGATTTTTAAAACAGATTTCAGCAGCTACGGGATTTATATAGGAAGACTTGGTATTTGATTGAGACATCAGATCCCATACTTAGAATAATTTCCCGACATTCATCCTTTGTTTCTCGAACCCTAGTACTGTTCACCGTAGCTTTTCTCCGGCAATTCCGATCGTTCTCGGTGTTTGTTTGCTTGTTCGAGGTAGCGTTGGACTCCTCTCGAGAAGCTCTTTCATCTTATACCATTCTTGGAGGCTGTATTTGACTAGAAAGAGATCGCGAAGTTGCTGTCTTCGGCCGTGTGTTGCGTCGTTGAGGTAGAACTTCGAATTGTTGTTGAGATCTTAGTATTAGCCTTTGTTTAAGCTTCCTGTTAGTGGTATTTTTGGAATCAGTAGCTGGTTGAGTGTGTGTAACTCCCAGCGTGCTTTCTGTGTGTTAGCGTCCCTTGAGAATATTGCCCTGTGTGTTTTGACATGTTGGAATTCAGATTTCTCAGGACCTTTGATTGTGGTAATTGAGCTAGGAATTAAGGTACGGATTGGAGCTTGTATTTACAGCGAGGTTATGGCTTGAATAATTTTTGAGATGGCTATTTGTTGGCTGCGGTGATTTGCTGCCTATTGAGGCTGCTGTTTGTGAGATTGGCCGTGAGTTATATGGTGTATACATGCTGATATTATTGTTTCTCATATGTTCATATGCTTGTTATTCCAGCATGTTGCATACACGCATTTGCATCTCCGTTCAGCTTTTGCAGCCATTGCTCCGTTGTTGTTGTTCTGTTGCTTACCAGGATGCGAGGGCGAGCGGTGATTCCGCACTCTCATTTCCCCTATGCACCGAGTGGCTAGCTACCACAGTTCATAGGTTGGGTTGTTGATGCATCTGGTAAGGGTGGGAGAGTAGGGGTGAGTGGGTAGCACCCACATTTCCTACACTCACCGTGGCCACATATTCTGTTGCAGATCCCGTTGAGCTGTCGTTTCCTTTCTCATGCATAGCATCTGCATTTTATTCTTGCTGTTTACTGTTGTTTTATAGTTGCTCTCCGTACTGGGGTTTGACCCCATGTCCCTCTGGGGCTTGGTTGTTTTCCTTGTTGTGTTGTTTTCAGGAAACCCAGGTTTTACAGCTGGTCGTGGTTTTAGCCCAGCTGGTGGTGCCCCAGGAGGTGCTTAGAGTATCCCAGTAGCGTATAGCATATTTATATGTATCGGTCCAGTTAGCCGGGGAGATGCCCTGTGCTTTGTTGGTGTATTTGATTGTTGGAGTCTGATACTTGTTTTTATGCTATACTGTTGTTGTTGTGATTTTCGTAAACTGGGATTCTATTTTGATTATCGCGCTATTTTAAATTATATCGTTTTAATTCGTCAGGCCAAAAGCAAAAAAAAATTTACCCGCTTTTTGATAGCTTTCGCATGTGTTTTGGTGTTTTTACTCTGTTTAGAGCACGAGGCCTGACATTTTTGGTATCTGAGCTTAAGCTGGGATAAGCTAAATTTCCTTGATCACACTTGAGTCTAGGCACAGTGTCGTGTGTTGCATGTGCTTGACTATGTGATTATGTGCTGCATCTTGTTGTGTTATCTATGTTGTATCTGTTCTGTTTTGCTTGATCCTGTTGAGTGTTTTCGTAGATGCCGCCTAGACTTCGTGGTAGAGGTAGGGGGCAGTTTGAGGAATCTGCAGGACAGAATGAGGATCAGCGTAGCGCTCCTAGTCGTACGCGTAGTAGGCATGAGGAGGAGGAGGAAGTTGGTGACTTGCCTCCCCCGGTGGAGCGGATGGATGTTGTTTGCTCGATTTCAGCGGATGAACCCTCCAGTTTTTAATGGTGACGAGTCCAGTGAGGATGCAGACTCGTGGCTCCGGAATATCATTGGTCTTTTTGATCGGGTGCAGTATGATGATGATCTTCGGCTGCGTTTAGCGACCCTCTTGCTTAGGAAGGCAGCGGAGCGCTGGTGGCAAGGCGCTTCGAGTACCTTGTTAGAGACCGGTGTTGGGATCTCTTGGGACAGTTTTTGCGAGACCTTCCGGCAGGAGTATGTGCCCGAGTCTTATGTGAACGCCCGGGAGCGGGAGTTCGACCATCTGGAGCAGGGTTCCATGACTGTTCGGGAGTATGCTAGGAAGTTTTCTTCTCTGTTGGCGTACGTTCCCCATGTTTCTGGCCGGGAGAGGGCCAAGCGGACTCGATTTCTTGAGGGCTTGAACGAAGAGTTGTATCAGATGGTGTTGACCAGTAAACCCAAGAGCTATGCGGAAGCAGTTGACACTGCTATTGATATTGAGGAGGGTTTGCAGAGTCGTCGTGCTCGCAGCCAGCAGGCGGTGCAGGTTAGTTGTCTTGCTATTCAGGGAGCGCAGTCTTATCAGTCCTCCCAGTCAGCCCATCAGCCCCAGCAGCAGCAGCAGGTCGCTCAGCAGTCTGGCCGTCAGAGGTTTCGACCCCGAGGTCAGCAGTTCAAGAAGAAGTCGAGTTCTGGCTCTTCTGGTTCAGGCAGTTCGAGTAGCAGTGTATCTCGGACTGAGTTTTGCGGCTTTTGTGGTGGAAAGCATCCTTCCACCCAGTGTGTAGGTGTGCAGGGTTTCTGCAACCTTTGTTGTCAGTACGGGCATTTTGCGAGAGTGTGTCCGTCAGCTGGATCACAGCAGACCGCGGCCCAGCCTCAGGGTCGTGGAGGTCAGTCTAGGGGTCGTTCCCCTCAGTTTCCGTAGCCCCGTTTGGTTGAGCCTCAATTTAGGCCTTTTCAACAGCCTGGTCCGTCACGGTTCGGACAGTAGTCTCAGCCTTTATTCTCAGGACCCCAGCATGCTCAGGTTAACGCATCACTAGGGAGCAGGCCGAGGAGACACCGAGTCGGGTGATCGCAGGTACTTGCCTTGTTTTTGACTTTCCTGCGCGTGTGTTGTTTGACACCGGTGCATCGCATTCGTTTATTTCTGATTCGTTTGTTGTTGAGCATGGTATGTGTACCATTTCGTTGCACGATGCTGTTTCCGTGTCTACCCCTGGCGGTGTGAGCCTGTTCTCCCAGGAGGTTTTGCTGGATGGTGTGTTGCGGTTTGGTGAGCATGTCCTGTTACCGAACTTGATCCGTTTGATGCTTTGGGATTTCGATTTCATAGTTGGGATGGATGTGTTGTCCAACTATAGGGCCTCCGTGGACTACTTCCATGGGATTGTGCGCTTTAGGCCTTTATCTGGCGAGAAGTGGGACTTCTACGGCCAGGATTCTAGATCGAAGATCCCGTTGATCTCAGCTATGGAGATTTTAGTTTGTTGTCTTTGGGGAATGCTGGCTTTATGATCTACACGTTGGACGCATCTTCTTCTTCCCGTGTTCAGCTCAGTGACGTTCCCGTAGTACGGAACTTTCCCGATGTGTTTCCGGAGGAGATTCCTGGTTTCCCTCCGAGGTGGGAGATTGACTTCATCATAGAGCTGGTGCTTGGCACATCTCCAATTTCGCGTGCTCCGTATCGTCTAGCTCCTGCGGAGTTGAGAGAACTCAAGGTTCAGTTAGATGATTTGCTGGAGAAAGGTTTTATCCGACCTAGTATGTCGCCATGGGGAGCGCCCATCTTGTTTGTGAAGAAGAAGGATGGCTCAATGAGGATGTGCATTGATTTCCGCCAGTTGAACAAAGCCACTGTGAAGAACAAGTACCCGTTGCCAAGAATCGATGATCTGTTTGATCAGTTGCAAGGTTCTGTGGTGTATTCAAAGATTGATTTGCGTTCAGGGTACCATCAGCTGAGAGTGAGAGACCAAGATGTCGCGAAGACTGCTTTTCGTACCAGGTATGGGCATTTCGAGTTTTTGGTTATGCCGTTTGGATTGACAAATGCCCCTGCAGTCTTTATGGATTTGATGAACTGAGTTTTTCGCGAGTTTATTGATCAGTTTGTGATCGTGTTCATCGACGACATCTTAGTCTATTCGAAGACTCATTGGAGCACAAGGATCATTTGAGGATTGTCCTTCAGACGCTAAGAAACCAGCAGTTGTATGAAAAGTTTTCCAAGTGTGATTTCTGGTTGGATCGCGTCGTATTCTTGGGACATGTGATTTCAGCCGAGGGGATTTCGGTGGATCCCAGCAAGGTTGATGTCGTTCTGAACTGGGAGCGTCCCAGGAATGTTTACGAGATTCATAGTTTCTTGGGTCTGGCTGGCTATTATTGTCGCTTCATTGAGGGATTCTCAATTATAGCAAAGCCGATGACTCAATTGGCTCAGAAGAACAAGCGTTTTGTTTGGACTGAGCAGTGTGAGAATGCTTTTCAACTACTCAAGGAAAAGTTGACTACTGCGCCTGTGTTGGCTCTGCCGTCCGGTTCAGGTGGTTTCGTTGTTTGTTCTGACGCTTCACTCAATGGATTGGGTTGTGTGTTGATGCAGAATGGTCGAGTCATTGCGTATGCCTCGCGGCAATTGAAACCGCACGAGACTCGTTACCCATTCCATGATTTGGAGTTAGCAGCGGTGGTCTTTGCGTTGAAGATCTGGCGTCACTACCTGTATGGCGAGCAGTTTGTGGTGTACTCCGACCACAAGAGTCTGCAGTATCTATTTTCGCAGCCTGACCTGAACATGAGACAATGTCGTTGGATGGAGCTGCTAAAAGATTTTGATTTTGAGATCAAGTACCAGCCTGGGAAGTCAAACGTAGTGACCGATGCTTTCAGCAGGAAGGCTAGTGAGATGCTTGCGTCGTTGTATATCTCTAAGGATCAGGAGCATCTAGGATCAGGAGCATCTTAACACTACGGGTTGGAGATTCTACCCGGCTGAGGATTGCGTTGTGGTTTCATCGTTCCAAGTGGAGCCACAGATTGTTTCGACTATTCGAGCAGCTCAGAGGACTGACCCGTCTATCCACGAGTTGAAGTTGAAGGTCAGAGCAGGCGAACTTGAGGACTATTCTGTCTCTTCCGATGGTTGTTTGCGTTTCCGGGGCAGGTTGGTTGTGCCCAATTTGATTGATTTGAAGGAGGTGATCCTACGGGAAGCGCACTGTAGCAGACATAGTGTTCATCCTGGTGCACGGAAGATGTACCATGCTTTGAAGCCGCACTTTTGGTGGGCTGGTCTAAAGAGTGACGTTGCTGGTTTTGTCGCTCGTTGTTTGAATTTTCAGATGGTTAAGGCCAAAAGGATGAGACCTGGTGGTCTGTTGCAGAGTTTGGAAGTGCCCCAATGGAATTGGGAGCACATTGCTATGGATTTCATGACGCATCTGCCTTGTTCCAGCAGAGGATGTGATGCTATTTGGGTGGTTATAAACCGACTGTCGAAGTCTGCACATTTTATTCCCTTTGGAATGACCTTCTCGTTGAAGAAGATGGCGAAGCTGTACGTTGATTTTGTGGTTAGACTTCACGGTGTGCCTGTTTCGATTGTTTCCGACCGAGATCCGAGGTTTACTTCCAGGTTTTGGAAAAGTTTGCAAACAGCTTTGGGTACCAGATTGGCGATGAACACAGCGTATCACCCCCAGACAGATGGCCAATCTGAGCGAACTATCCAGACGTTGGAGGATATGTTGCGAGCTGTTGTGATGGATTTCGGAGGTAGCTGGTGTTAGAGTAGATGCCCAACTAGCCAACTTGTGGTATGTGGGTTTTATTGACTCTTGTATATGACAATCTTTATTTATGAAATTCACATTTAATTATGGCATTCTTTATCTTCATTATGATTATAATGTTAACAATTGTGTTGGATAAAGACCTAGAATGCACCATAGTGTATGTTAGATGTGATAGTGGATATGATGGCTATCATGAAACACATCTAATAGTCACTGTGCATTCTGAATTCGTTCCTAGTCGATTGGACCGTCAAAATGAGGATAAGACCGCCCGAGCTTGAGACTAGCATCTGCGATGTGAAGTACCATGTTTCATTGGTAGGGAACATTTTGATGTTCTGAGCATGCAGATGGATAGTGACCTTGTGATCTATCGAACTACCCTCGTTCGGACTTTCCAAGTGGTTACCATTTGTCGAGTGGATAAGTCCGAGGTCTTGGTTGTACTGATTAGTCCTCACTACTCGAAACGCCATTGAGGCTCTACATGATGGGTGCCTTACTTTTGACCCGTTTGCCGACTCATTTGGGGTCATTAGGCGGCGGGATTGGGTGAGGTTCCGATGCGTGTAGGAGTCGATGCTTCGTTGTCGAGGATTCACCGCTCGCTTTCATGCGTGGATATCCTATGCTATCTGAGGGGATAATAGTGTATAAATCTCTGGCCAGAGTACTGGATGTGTTTTAGGTAAATGGGTTTACCTAGTTACACTCGCAATGTCACTATTCGATCTCCAAGATGTATGCATAGTTATCGGATCTTTAGCGACTCTCGATTTACCAATGGTCGTTGATCTGATCGGGATATATGTGTTGAAAGGACCATACTGTACGCTAACCACGACCAACTGGTTCTTGCAGGCACTATCAGTGATACCTAGGGGATCATGGGGCGATGTTGCTAGGCTCTTTATCATGATCCGATGGGCAAGTCCGAAATTGTGATTTCGGAGTCACAATGGTTGTGGGCCCACAGCTAGCTGTATCCCTGAACCATTGAGGGTCACACAAGTACTGGATTCATGATTCCCGCACGGAAACTGAGCTCAACGTGTTGAGCATAGGAGGAGGATTTTAGGGAGTGCAACTTCCTAAAAGTCAACAGGGGTCAAATTTCGATTTCCCAAAGTTGAGGTGCTAAACTGTAATTTTGGTCTAGGATATCTAAAAAATTGTTTTTCGCATCATAATATTCAGTTTTGGAAACTGAGTCTATCGGTCCGATCCGATCGTCGATCGGAGTTATGATGAAACCGTGGTGATTTAATTTAACTTGGGCCTGACCCAAGTCCAGATGGGCCGGACCAAGCCCACTACAAGTCTATTAATTAAAGACTTAGGGCATTAATCACTACACTTGATCACTCATTAAACCCTAGCTCCAAAACAGCCGCCCACCTCCTCTCCTCTCGGCCGAACCCACGCGCCGCCGTCGGCCACCCACGCGCCGCCGCCTCTTCGCCGGACTTGTTCCGGCCACCGCGCTGAGGAGATTCCGTCCGTGGTGAATTTGTCAGATCTTCTAGTGCAGACTGACAAAGGAATCGTAATTCCGGTCGTGGAACTGATTAGGCGATCTACCGCCGCCTACCTTTTGAAGTGCCGGTTTCCCTGTGAAACTGATCGGAGCCAGGCGCCTAGACGCCAGCTAGGTAACGATTCAAACATCCTATGCATGGATTATAGAATTGTAATGTATTGAACGTATCTCGGGGCAAAATTTTAAACTTCCGCTGTGCCCCCGGGAAACGGGATCCGGATCCGCTATTGTCGCCAACAGTGGTATCAGAGCCCAGGCTCGGATCCTTCAATACATTTAGTGCCTGAATTGCATAGATCTCGAATTTTTGAAATCAAGTGGTATCAGAGCCCAGGCTCGGATCCTTCAATACATTTAGTGCCTGAATTGCATAGATCTCGAATTTTTGAAATCAAAACAAAAAAAAATTGTTGGAACCGTCCGCCGGCGCCGCCGCGCAAGGCGGCGCCACACCGCGCGCGCATGAGCGCGCGCTTCATCGCGCCGCGCGCGCGACACCATGTGCGCTGATCGCGCATGGTGGCCGCCCGATGGCCAGCGGCCTCGTGCAATTGTTGCGCCATGGCTGGCCGCAACGCCCGCGGCTGTGCGCCATGCTAGGCGCGCGGCGATGGCTGGATGATGCCGCGCAAGGCGCGGCCAGCGTGCGGCCGTGTGCCGCACGCTGCGTTGGTGGCGGCCTCCGCCGTGCGGCCGCCACCCGGCGATCCTCGTGGCGATGCTATGGCTGTTCTGTCTTCTAGGTTTTGTTTCGAGCCTGTCCCGGGCAGCCCATGAAGTTTTCGGGCCAATATTCGATTGGGCCGATTTTGGTCGGACCAAAATTGATTTTGAAATTTTTGAGATTTTGGGCCTAAAATTGTTTCAAGCCCAATTTGATGCAATTAAAATTAACAAAATGTTATTTGATTATAGGATATGATTTTATAATTAAAATATGATTTTGTGGATAAAATATGATTTTGTCGACAAAATGCGATTTTAGTTATAAAATATGATTTTATAATTAAAATATGATTTTGTGGATAAATATCAAATATGATTTGATTGTTTAAATTTATGCAAATTAATTAGATTGATTGCAGGTTTGGGATGATCGAGAGCCGTGCCCAATGTATTAGGTGTATGCTATAGGTTTTGCGATTTTGGTTGTAAATATATTGTTGATTTCATTTATAGTGGGTCTGTTTGTGGCCCGTATCCACCCCTACAAATTGTATCCCATAAGTGTCATGACAATTTAAATGTAAATTACTAGATTTAGTGGGAGGACATTTGAAGACGGTGGACATGACGATCAAAGATATTGAAGACCGAAGATCTGTAAAACCGGAAGCAATTGTAATAGGATTGCATTACATATTGCATTTCACCTAGGACTGGACCCGGGTCCGTGATTGGCAACCACGGACCGCATAGCTCTCGCGATCGATCATCCCAAAGTTTATTTATATATTCGATATATATTGAATCCGCATGTTTTAAATTATGATTTGAAATATTGATGAGACCAAATTTCCAAAAATAAAATCCCTCGTTTTAAATACGATTTAAAACTAATATCAAGATTAAAAGTTTATTCGATAAGCTAAGGGAATTTAAATCTGTTTAAATTATCCCTACCTTCCATCAACAATGGGTGTACGCCGATGTTACCCGCATACATGACCCGGCTCATATTATTGAGCGGGTTATGTATGCCGGAAAGCTGTACACGTCATTGACACTCGTTATGAGTCGGTTGGAACTCCCTTTAACGTTGGCTCATATTATTGGGGACGTTAAGGGGACCGTCCTTCACGACTCAACATTGATGGGTCATCTTGACACGTGATAGTAATCGACGTCATATTATTGGGCCCTTACTGGACGTGAGGTAAATACATGGAGGTTGCACCGGTTGCAATTGAATTCTACCTTTTGGGGGTCATGGTTGGCTGATATTATTCGGGACCATGATCGCTTGATTGGACTCCGTGTGCCCACTAAGGAAACTTGTTTTCCCGATTTCATTATAGGGTGGTGAAATCGTTAAAATAGTGGGAGGGTAATTCATAAAACTAAATGACCTTGTTTTATGTCTTAGCGTTTTTCATATATAATTAATAATGCATGTCTGTTTTTCTTTTCAGTATAAACTGCATTTATAATGTCTTCGATCAAAAACCCACTTGCTGCTATATTGGATAGCAACAAGTTCACCGGTCTGAACTACCAAGACTGGCTTCGAAACCTCAACATTGTGTTGGCTTCGGAGAAACTTCTCTATACGATAGAGAAGAGCCCTCCGAAGAAAGCCCCTTCCGATATCAGCCCCGAGGAGCTGACTACGCTTAAACAATGGTGGTACGACGAGCTTAAGACTCGATTCAATGTGATGGCATCGATGTCCAACGAAATGCAACGGCGCTTTGAGAAGATGAAGTATGCTGCTGACATACTCTTTCATCTCAAGGAACTGTATGGGGAGAACTCTCGACATGAGAGGTTCACGGTTGTCAAGGAGCTTATGACGAGCCGCATGCGCGATGGGACTTCGGTCCGTGAGCATGGGGTTCGTATGATTGGGCTCGTTGAAAAGCTGGCGGGCCTTG
>KQ992542.1:0-11761 GCA_001598015.1 Dorcoceras hygrometricum | reverse complement strand
AAGGAGTACCTCGAGCAGTTGCGAACTGCAAAAGGTATGTTCTATATCGAAATAAATATGTCTCTTAATTCGACTTCTTGGGTACTGATACCGGATGTGGATCTCATATCTGCAATGATTTGCAGGTGATGACAAGAAGCCGACGTCTTAGAGAGGGTGAGACCCACTTGAGGCTGGGCAATGGAGCAAGAGTTGCTGCAGTAGCTATAGGAGATGTTTACTTATTTCTGTTTTCAGATTTTAAGTTGTTATTGAGAAACGTGTTATTTGTTCCCGAATTAATAAAAAACATTATTTCTGTTTCTATGCTTGATAGTGATGGATATTCTTGTATGTTTGCTAATTCGAATTGCAATATTTACAAGAATGAATGTTTAATTGGAATTGGGGAACGCGAAAATGATTTGTACATTTTAAAATTGAAACAAGTTCCAACTCGCGATGTCGAAACACATACAACAACAATTAAAAGAAAATACGATATCTTAAACCCAGCACAACTTTGGCACGCTAGGCTAGGTCATATTTCCCTAAGAAGGATGAACAAGTTAGTTAGGAGTGACATGTTTGATTTTTCAGACATTAACTCCCTACCGACTTGTGAATCTTGTCTCAAAGGAAAGATGACTAAACAACCCTTCAAGGGCAAGCCTGAACGTGCTCAAGGCCTATTGGATTTGATCCATACTGATGTGTGTGGTCCACTTAGCATTGGTACTAAGTACGGTCACAAATACTTCATCACCTTTACCGATGATTACTCTAGGTATGGGTACTTGTACTTAATGAAGCACAAGTCTGAATCCTTTCAAAGGTTCAAAGAATTCAAGGCTGAAGTAGAAAATCAATCAGGCAAAAATATTAAAGCACTTCGATCCGATCGAGGTGGTGAATACTTGAGTGCTGAATTTCAAGACTATCTTAAAGAGAATGGGATTCTCTCGCAGTGGACCCCTCCGGCCACACCACAGCTCAATGGTGTGGCGGAGCGTCGTAATCAAACCCTAATGGACATGATTCGATCTATGATGAGTTTCACTGATCTTCCTACCTCGTTTTGGGGTTATGCGCTCGAAACGGCGGTAATGTTGTTGAACAATGTCCACACCAAGGCAGTGGATAAGACTCCATATGAGATATGGATGGGCAAACCACCCAAATACTCATACATGAGAATTTGGGGATGTTCTGCTTACGTGAAGCAGACAGTGGGAGATAAGCTGGATACTGGATCCATCGTATGTTACTTCATTGGATATCCAAAGAATTCCATTGGATACTACTTCTACTATCCCAACGAAACAAAAGTGTTTGTTTCTAGAAATGCCACCTTTATGGAAAGGGAGTTTCTACTTGATAGAAAGGGCAAAATAGTAGAACTCGAAGAAGTTCGAGAACCAACTGAAGTACCAAGTGAGTCTCCCGCGCCTCAAGAGCCAGTACCAGAAATGGTCGCACCTAGAAGATCCGAAAGGGTTCCTAGGGCTCCTGAAAGATATGGTTTCCTTCTTGAAGATGATCAGGGTGATCAAGTTGTTGGATATGATCCAAGGACTTTCAAGGAGGCAATTTCCGATGCTGATTATAATTTGTGGCTTGAAGCAATGCAGTCTGAGATTGACTCAATGCATGCGAACCAAGTTTGGACTCTTGTTAATCCTCCCGAAGGAATTGTTCCTATTGGGTGCAAATGGATATACAAGAGGAAACTTGCGCCTGACGGTTAAGTATTGACCTACAAGGCACGACTGGTCGCGAAAGGTTACACTCAAAGGCAAGGTGTTGACTATGATGAAACCTTTTCACCAGTCACAATGTTCAAGTCGATTAGAATCTTACTGGCCATAGCCGCATGGTACGACTATGAGATATGGCAAATGGATGTGAAAATTGTGTTCCTTAATGGAAACATTAAGGAAGAGATCTATATGACGCAGCCTGAGGGTTTCACATCTGTAGGAAGTGAGCATAAGGTATGCAAACTTCAGAGATCGATCTATGGTCTCAAACAAGCATCGAGGAGTTGGAACCTGAGATTCGATGAAATAATTAAGGAATTTGGTTTCATCAAGAATCCCGAGGAGCCATGTGTATATAAGAAGGTAGTTAAAAGCGCTGTGACATTCCTTGTACTTTATGTTGATGACATTCTACTCATTGGGAATGATGTAGGAATGCTGCAGTCAACTAAAGTATGGTTGTCTAGTAGATTCTCGATGAAGGACGTGGGTGAAGCGTCCTATATTCTTGGAATACAGATCTATCGGGATAGATCGAAAAGGATGCTCGGACTCACCCAAGCCACCTACATCGATACCATACTTAAGAGGTTCTCTATGGAAGAGTCCAAGAGAGGACACCTACCTATGAGCCACGGGGTCACTCTATCTAAGTCTATGTGTCCAAGGACTGATGAGGAGATAGAGAGTATGACACGTGTGCCATATGCCTCGGCAATAGGTAGTATTATGTATGGCATGATCTCAACTAGACCGGATGTCGCATATGCTCTGAGTGTCACGAGCCGCTACCAGGCCAACCCCGGCCAATTGCATTGGAAGGATGTGAAAGATATTCTTAAGTACTTACGAAGGACTAAGAATATGTTCATGGTCTATGGGGGTGGTGAACTGAAATTGTAAGGCTACACTGATTCTAGCTTCTAAAGTGACGTGGATGATTCGAAGTCTACCTCTGGATTTGTATTCATGCTCAATGGTGGTGCTGTCTCTTGGAAGAGTTCTAAGCAAGACACCATCGCGGATTCAACCACTGAGTCTGAGTACATTGCAGCATCAGCTACTGCCAAGGAGGCGGTTTGGATAAGGAATTTCGTCCAAGAGTTGGACGTCATTCCTGATGGAGTTGGTCCAGTCCCGGTGTACTGCGACAACACGGGTGCCGTTGCGCAAGCAAAGGAGCCTAGGTCTCACCAAAGATCCAAACATATACTGAGGAAATACCACATAATCCGGGATATTGTGGCTAGAGGTGACATAGCAGTTGAGAGAGTCGCCTCTGCAGACAACATTGCTGATCCACTTACAAAGCCCTTGCCAGGACCGTTGTTTGAAAAACATCGCGAAACAATGGGACTGCGTCTGATGAGTAGTTGGCTATAGGGCAAGTGGGAGATTGTTAGAGTAGATGCCCAACTAGCCAACTTGTGGCATGTGGGTTTTATTGACTCTTGTATATGACAATCTTTATTTATGAAATTCGCATTTATTTATGGCATTATTTATCTTCATTATGATTATAATGTTAACAATTGTGTTGGATAAAGACCTAGAATGCACCATAGTGTATGTTAGATGTGATAGTAGATATGATGGCTATCATGAAACACATCTAATAGTCACTGTGCATTCTGAATTCGTTCCTAGTCGATTGGCCCGTCAAAATTAGGATAAGGCCGCCCGAGCTTGAGCCTATAATCTGCGATGTGAAGTACCATGTTTCATTGGTAGGGAACATTGTGATGTTCTGAGCATGCAGATGGATAGTGACCTGGTGATCTATTGAACTACCCTCGTTCGGACTTTCCAAATGGTTACCATTTGTCAAGTGGATAAGTCCGAGGTCTTGGTTGTACTGATTAGTGCTCACTACTCGAAATGCCATTGAAACTCTACATGATAGGCGCCTCACTTTGACCCGTTTTCCGACTCACTTGGGGTCATTAGACGGCAGGATTGGGTGAGGTCCCGATGCATGTAGGATTCGATGCTTCGTTGTCGAGGATAGGTCGCTCGCTCTCATGCGTGGATATCCTATGCTATCTGAGGGGATAATAGTGTATAAATCTCTGGCCAGAGTACTGGATGTGTTTTAGGTAAATGGATTTACCTAGTTACACTCGCGATGTCACTATTCGATCTCCAAGATGTATGCATAGTTATCGGATCTTTAGCGACTCTCGATTTACCAATGGTCGTTGATCTGATCGGGATATATGTGTTGAAAGGACCGTACTGTACGCTAACCACGACCAACTGGTTCTTGCAGGCACTATCAGTGATACCTAGGGGATCATGGGGCGATTTTGCTAGGCGCTTTACCATGATCCGATGGGCAAGTCCGAAATTGTGATTTCGGAGTCACAATGGTTGTGGGCCCACGGCTAGCTGTATCCCTGAACCATTGAGGGTCACAAAAGTACTGGATTCATGATTCCCGCACAGAAACTGAGCTCAACGTGTTGAGCATAGGAGGAGGATTTTAGGGAGTGCGACTTCCTAAAAGTCAACAGGGGTCAAATTGCGATTTCCCAAAGTTGAGGGGCTAAACTGTAATTTTGGTCTAGGATATCTGAAAAATTGTTTTTCGCATCATAATATTCAGTTTTGGAAACTGAGTCGATCGGTCCAATCTGATCGTCGATCGGAGTTATGATGAAACCGTGGTGATTTAATTGAACCGGATGTTCATATGGACTTGGGCCTGACCCAAGTCCAGATGGGTCGGACCAAGGCCACTACAAGTCTATTAATTAAAGACTTAGGGCATTAATCACTACACTTGATCACTCATGAAACCCTAGCTCCAAAACAGCCGTCCACCTCCTCTCCTCTCGGCCGAACCCACGCGCCGCCGTCGGCCACCCACGTGCCGCCGCCTCTTCGCCGGACTTGTTTCAGCCACCACGCTGAGGAAATTTCGTTCGTGGTGAATTTTTCAGATCTTCTAGTGCAGACTGACAAAGGAATCGTAATTCCGGTCGTGGACCTGATTAGGATCTACCGCCGCCTACCTTTTGAAGTACCGGTTTCCCTGGGAAACTGGTCGGAGCCAGGCGCCTAGACGCCAGCAAGGTAACGATTCAAACATCCTATGCATGGATTATAGAATTGTTTTTAATGTATTGAACGTATGTCGAGGCAAAATTTTAAACTTCAGCTGTTCCCCCGGGAAACGGGATCCGGATCCGCCATTGTCGCCAACAGCTGGCAAGACGCGTTTTCTTTGGTTGATTTTTCATATAACAACAGCTATCAGGTGACGATTGGCATGGCGCCGTTTGAGGCTTTGTATGGTAGGAAGTGCAGATCGCCGGTATGTTGGGAAGAAGTGGGGGAGAAGCAGCTGTCTGCCCCTGACTTTGTGCAGCAAATGAAAGATCATGTGGATCTTATTAGACAGCGGATGAAAGCTGCCCAGGATCGCCAAGCTAGTTATGCGAATAAGAGGCGTCGACCTCTTGAGTTTCAGGTTGGTGATCGTGTATTTCTCAAAGTTTCTCCGTTTCGTAGTGATATGCGCTTTGGATGCAAGGGAAATTTAGCCCCTCGTTACGTCGGATCGTATGAGATTGTTGAGAGGATTGGCCCTTTAGCGTATCCGCTGTTGTTGCCGTCAGAGTTGTCTTCTCTTCATGACGTCTTTCATGTTTCCATGTTGAGGAAGTATGAGCCAGATCCGTCTCATGTGCTTGGAACTGACGAGGTGGATCTAGATCAGTCGTTGAGTTATCAAGAATATCCTTTGCATATCCTAGGCAGAAAAGAGAAACAGTTGAGGAATAAGACCATTCCGTTAGTGATGGTGCAGTGGAGCAAACATAGAAGGGAAGAAGCTACTTGGGAGCTGGAAGAAAAGATGCAGCGAGAGTGGCCGCATCTGTTTGAGTAGCTGTTGAGCTAAATTTTTCCAGTAGTTTGTAGCTTTGGTTGTATTTCTTCCCTAGTTGTTGTTATATGTTTGCTCAGTTATCTTGAACTCTTGGCCTGTGTTAGGTGAGTTTCTGTTTTGCTTGCTGTTGTTGAGTTGTGTTTCAGAATTGCCGTTTGATTTCGGGGATAAAATCCTTTTTAGTGGGGGAGAAATGTGAGACCTGGAATTGTATAAGATTAATTTGTTTGGAATTAATCAGTTTTTTGAAATTTCTGGTGGTTTAGATCTCTGTTTGTAAGTTTGGTTGGCATTTTCGGGTCAGATTTCTCATTTTAAGCAATTCTGGAAGTTTTCGTAATTTTGGTATTTTTGGGTAAAAGCTGATTTTGTGAGTTAGCAGCTGGTCGGTGGCGAAAACTAGTCGTAGTGTGTAATTGTATCGCGGGAGATCAAACGCCGTCGTTTTTGTGAAGTCTGGATGCGTTGTGTTTAGCGAAAGCTGGTAGCGTGTTTACATCCAGCTGCTGCTTTATTTCGTGTATTGAGGGCAAAACGACAGCGTTTCGCTAAGTTGGCGCGACATCGTTTGGATGTTGCGACTGGTACCAGCTGCGAGGATTTTTTCGCGTGTGTGTGTCGACTGGTTTTCCAGCTAAGAGCATATGTCAACGCGGGTCAAAGCTCCTGTAGCTTGCGACAGGTGGTGGTTACTGTAGCTTGCGTCTGGTTGTTTTGCGCGAGAACTAGTGACTGGATGACGTAGGCTATGCGTCGTCGTTTTAGTTAGCGCTAAGGAATCCAGTCGATGGGTTATGCGACGCAGTTTTAATTAGTTGCAACGCAGCGTTTTAGATGTCGCGACTAGTACCAGCTTTTGGAAGGATTTCACGCGAAATAAACCAGCCGATGGTTTTAGGAGACCAGCTGGTGGCAGATTTGATGACGTAAGCGGTGCGACGTCGTTTTGTTAAGTCGCTACGACATCGTTTTGATTAGCGTGGTTTGAGAATTCAGCAGTTGGTGTTAGAGTAGATGCCCAACTAGCCAACTTGTGGCGTGTGGGTTTTATTGACTCTTGTGTATAACGATCTTTATTTATGAAATACGCATTTCTTTATGGAATTCTTTATTTTCATTATGTAATAATGTTAACAATTGTGTTGGATAAAGATCGAGAATGCACCATAGTGTATGTTAGATGTGATTGTGGATATGATGGCTATCATGAAACACATCTAATAGTCACTGTGTATTCTGAACTCGTTCCTAGTCGATTGGGCCGTCAAAATAAAGATAAGGCCGCCCGAGCTTGAGACTAGCATCTGCGATGTGAAGCACCATGTTTCATTGGTAGGGAACATTGTGATGTTCTGAGCATGCAGATGGATAGTGACCTGGTGATCTATCGAACTACCCTCGTTCGGACTTTCCAAGTGGTTACCATTTGTCGAGTGGATAAGTCAGAGGTCTTGGTTGTACTGATTAGTCCTCACTACTCGAAACGTCATTGAGACACTACACGATAGGCACCTCACTTTGACCCGTTTACCGACTCACTTGGGTCATTAGGTGGCGGGATTGGGTGAGGTTCCGATGCATGTAGGAGTCGATGCTTCGTTGTCGAGGATTCACCGCTCGCTTTCATGCGTGGATATCCTATGCTATCTGAGGAGATAATAGTGTAATAAATCTCTGGCCAGAGTACTGGATGTGTTTTAGGTAAATGGGTTTACCTAGTAACACTCGTGATGTCACTATTTGATCTCCACGAGGTATGCATAGTTATCGGATCTCTAGCGACTCTCGATTTACCAATGGTCGTTGATCTGATCGGGATATATGTGTTGAAAGGACCGTACTATACGCTAACCACGACCAACTGGTTCTTGCAGGCACTATCAGTGATACCTAGGGGATCATGGGGCGATGTTGCTAGGCGCTTTACCAGATCCGATGGGTCAGTCCGAAATTGTGATTTCAGAGTCACAATGGTTGTGGGCCACGGCTAGCTATATCCCTGAACCATTGAGGGTCACACAAGTACTGGATTCACGATTCCCGCATGGAAACTGAGCTCAATGTGTTGAGCATAGGAGGAGGATTTTAGGGAGTACGACTTCCTAAAAGTCAACAGGGGTCAAATTGCGATTTCCCAAAGTTGAGGGGCTAAACTGTAATTTTGTACTAGGTGGTCTGAAAAATTGTTTTCACATCATAATATTCTGTTTTGGAAACTGAGTCGATCGGTCCGATCTGATCATAGATCGAAGTTATGATGAAGCCGCAGTGATAGGATTGAACCGAATGTTCATACGGGACTGGGCCGGACCCAGGCCCATTGGACTTGTTCAAGCCCATCATAGGTCTATATGTAGATATTACCTAGGGCTACAAACAAGACTACAACATAACATCACACCAAAAACCCTAGCCTCCAACTCTCGTGCGCCGCCCCTCTCCTTGCAAAACCTCACGCCCGCCGCCTCCACCGCCGCGCCGCCGTGCCGCCGCCGCCGTTGATTGTGTGATCGGACTTGTTCCGATCTGCATGACGAGGAGATTCTGTTCGTGCCAAATTCGTCAGGCCTTCTAGTGCAGGCTGACGAAGGACTCGTGTTTCCAGTCGTGGACCTGATTAGGAGGATCTACCGCCGCCTACATTTGAAGAGCCAGATTCCCTGTGAATTTGGTTGGAGCCAGGCGCCTAGACGCCAGCAAGGTGACATTCGATAAAACATCCTATGCATGTTTTATGATTTGATTTGATGTAAACATTTTTCGGGGCATTTTTAAACTTCCGCTGCGCCCCCAGGAAACGGGATCCGGATCCGCCATTGTCGCCAACAGTGGTATCAGAGCCAAGGCTCGGATCCTTGAATACATATTATGCCTGAATTGCGTCGAATTTCAGATTTCAAAATCATAACAAAAAAAATAGGCAGCACGGCTGTCGGCGCCGCCGCGCAGGGCGATGGGAGGCAGCAACGCGCGCGGGAGATGCCGCGCATGGCGCGGCCAGCGTGCGGCAGTGTGCCACACGCTGCGTTGGCGGCGGCCGCCGTCCGGTGATCCTCGTGGCGATGCGACGGCTGTTTTGTCTTCTAGGTTTTGTTCGGGCCTGTCCCGGGCAGCCCATGAAGTTTTCAGGCCAATATTTGATATTGGGCCGATTTTGGTCGGACCAAAATTGATTTTGAAATTTTGGGCCTAAAATTGTTTTAAGCCCAATATGATGCAATTAAAATTACAAAATGTGATTTTAGTTATGAAATATGATTTTATAATTAAAATATGATTTTGTTGATTAAAATATTATTTTATCGACAAAATGCGATTTTATTATAAAATACGATTTTATGATTAAAATATGATTTTGTGGGTAAATAATTTGATTATTTAAATTTATGCAAGTTAATTAGATTGATTGCATGTTTGGGATGATCGAGAGCCGTGCCCAACGTGTTAGGTGTATGTTTTCGGTTTTGCGATTTCGATTGTAATATATTATTGATATCTTTTATAAAGTGGGTCTGTTTGTGGCCCGTTCCCACCCCTTAAAATTGTATCCCTTATGTGTCATGGAAATTTAATTGTAAATTACTAGACTTAGTGGGAGGACATTTTGAAGATGGTGGGCCGATGACGATCAAATATATCGAAGACGAAGATCTGTAAAACCGGAAGCAATTGTAATAGGATTGCATTGCATACTGCATTTCACCTAGGACTGGACCTAGGTTCGTGATTGGCAACCACGGACCGCATTGCTCTCGCGATCGATCATCCCAAAGTTTATATATATGTGATATATGTCTATTTGAATCCGCATGTTAAATTGTGATTTAATATTTATGAGGCCAAATTTTCAAAATTGAAATCCCTCGTTTTAAATATGATTTAAAACTAATATCAAGATTAAAGTTTATTCGATAAACTAAGGAAATTTAAATCTGTTTAAATTTTCCCACCTTCCATCAACAATGGGTGTACGTCGATGCTACCCGCATACATGGCCCAGCTCATATTATTGAGGGGGTTATGTATGCCGGAAAGCTGTACACATCATTGACACTGGCTGTGAGTCGGTTGGAACTCCCCTTAACGTTGGCTCATATTATTGGGGACGTTAAGGGGACCGTCCTTCACGAATCAACATTGATGGGTCATCTTGACACGTGATAGTAATCGGCGTCATATTATTGGGTCCTTACTGGACGTGAGGTAAATACATGGAGGTTGCACCGGTTGCAATTGGGCTCTACCTTTTGAGGGTCATGGTTGGCTGATATTATTCGGGACCATGATCGCTTGATTGGACTCTATGTACCCACTAAGGAAACTTGCTTTCTCGATTTCATTAGAGGGTGGTGAAATCGTTAAAATAGTGGGAGGGTAATTCATAAAACTAAATGACCTTGTTTTATGTCTTAGCGTTTTTCATATATAGTTAGTAATGCATGTATGTTTTTCTTTTCAGTATAAACTGCTTATAAAATATCTTCGATCAAAAACCCACTCGCTGCTATACTGGATAGCAACAAGTTCACTGGTCTGAACTACCAAGACTGGCTTCGAAACCTCAATATTGTATTGGCTTCGGAGAAGCTCCTCTACACGCTAGACAAGAGCCCTCCGAAGGAAGCCCCTGCCGATATCAGCCCTGAGGAGCTGACAAAGCTTAACAAATGGTGGGATGACGAGCTTAAGACACGATGCTATATGATGGCATCGATGTCCAATGAAATGCAGCGGCGTTTCGAGAAGACATACATCTTCATCTCAAAGAGCTGTATGGGGAGAACTCTCGACATGAGAGGTTCACCACTGTCAAGGAGATTATGACGAGCCGCATGCGCGATGGGACTTCGGTCCGCGAGCATGGGTTTCGTATGATTGGCTCATTGAAAAGTTGGTGGGCCTTGATATCACACTTCCACACGAGCTGTCTGTGGATTTGCTTCTCCTCTCACTTCCCGCTGCATTCGACCCCTTTGTGGTCAACTTCAACATGAACAAGCTGGAAGCCACCCTTGAAGAGGTGGTGAACATGCTTGTAGTGTTTGAAGGGACCATAAAGAAGGACAAGCCCGTCCTCCTTATGGGCTCTTCTTCCTCTGCGAAGAAGGGGTCCAAACGCAAGGGTAAGAAGCGTTCTGCCCCTGCGAAGGAGGAAAAGCCCACCAAGAAGCCCAAGGCAAAGGCTTCCAAGCCAAAAAAGACTGAGGATGTTTGCCACCACTGCCACAAGCCTGGGCATTGGAGGAGGAACTACAAGGAGTACCTCGAGCAGTTGCGAACTGCAAAAGGTATGTTCTATATCGAAATAAATATGTCTCTTAATTCGACTTCTTGGGTACTTGATACCGGATGTGGATCTCATATCTGCAATGATTTGCAGGTGATGACAAGAAGCCGACGTCTTAGAGAGGGTGAGACCCACGTGAGGCTGGGCAATGGAGCAAGAGTTGCTGCAGTAGCTATAGAAGATGTTTATTTATTTCTGTCTTCTGATTTTAAGTTGTTATTGAGAAACGTTTTCCAGCACAACTTTGGCACGCTAGGCTAGGTCGTATTTCCCTAAGTAGGATGAACAAGTTAGTTAGGAGAGACATGTTTGATTTGTCAGACATTAACTCCCTACAGACTTGTGAGTCTTGTCTCAAGGGAAAGATGACTAAACAACCCTTCAAGGGCAAGCCTGAATGTGCTCAAGGTCTATTGGATTTGATCCATACTGATGTGTGTGGCCCACTTAGCATTGGTACTAAGTACGGTCACACGTGCTTCATCACCTTTATCGATGATTACTCTAGGTATGGGTACTTGTACTTAATGAAGCACAAGTCTGAATCCTTTGAAAGATTCAAAGAATTCAAGGCTGAAGTAGAAAATCAGTTAGGGAAAAGTATTAAAGCACTCCGACCGGATCGAGGTGGTGAATACTTGAGTTCTGAATTTCAAGACTATCTTAAAGAGAATGGGATTCTCTCACAGTGGACCCCTCCGACCACACCACAACTCAATGGTGTAGCGGAGCGTCGTAATCAAACCTGGATGGACATGGTTCGATCTATGATGAGCTTCACTGAACTTCCTACCTCGTTTTGGGGCTATACGCTCGAAACGGCGGTAATGTTGTTGAACAATG
>KQ992541.1:166874-179155 GCA_001598015.1 Dorcoceras hygrometricum | reverse complement strand
CTAGCACGCACGCAGTTCAGCTTAGCATCGCATTTCAGCAGCACACACTAGCACTTGCATAGTCTTGAACAGATTTATGTTGTACATAAATCTGCTTGAGTTGTTTTTAAAATATAGGATTCAGTTCTGGTATTTTCCGCATGATTTTTAAATCATACCAGATCTGTCTCCGGTGCTCAGATGATTGTATTTGTTCAAGAACAACGAGCTATTGCAGCTCAAGTGAGTATCGGCAACGCGCAAAATTTTTAATTGACCATTTTAAACAGCGCCTGCTGATCTTTCTTTTTGATCCTTCAAAATATCGGACCAACATAGTAGATTTAAATATAAATTACTAGATTTAGTGGGAGGACATCCGAAGACGGTGGACAATGATGATCAAGATATTGAAGACCGAAGATCTGTAAAACCGGAAAGCTTTGTAATAGGATTGCATTGCATATTGCATTACCCCTAGGATTGGACCCAGGTCCGTGGCTGGCAACCACGGACCGCATAGCTCTCGCGATCGATCATCCCAATGTTACTTTATATATGTTGATATATAGATTGAATCCGCATGTTGCTATGATAAAGGTATGTTCTATATTGAAATAAATATGTCTCTTAATTCGACTTCTTGGGTACTTGATACCGGATGTGGATCTCACATCTGCAATGATTTGCAGGTGATGACAAGAAGCCGACGTCTTAGTGAGGGTGAGACCCACTTGAGGCTTGGCAATGGAGCAAGAGTTGCTGCTATAGCTATAGGAGATGTTTATTTATTTCTGTCTTCTGCTTTTAAGTTGTTGTTACGAAACGTTTTATTTGTTCACGAATTAATAAAGAACATTATTTCTATTCCTATGCTTGATAGAGATGGATATTCTTGTATGTTTGCTAATTCGATTTGCAATATTTACAAGAATGAATGTTTAATTGGAATTGGGGAACGCGAAAACGATTTATACACCTTAAAATTAAAAGACGTTCCAACTCGCGATGTCGAAACACACACAACAACGATTAAACGGAAACACGATAACTTGAACCCAGCACAACTTTGGCACGCTAGGCTAGGTCACATTTCCCTAAGTAGGATGAACAAGTTAGTTAGGAGTGACTTGTTTGATCTGTCAGACATCAACTCCCTACCGACTTGTGAATCTTGTCTGAAAGGAAAGATGACCAAGCAACCCTTCAAGGGCAAGGGTGAACGTGCCCAAGGCCTATTGGATTTGATCCATACTGATCTGTGCGGCCCGTTTAGTATTGGTACTAAATATGGTCACACATACTTCATCACCTTTACCGATGATTACTCTAGGTATGGGTACTTGTACTTGATGAAGTACAAGTCTGAATCCTTTGAAAGGTTCAAAGAATTCAAGGCTGAAGTAGAAAATCAATTAGGCAAAACTATTAAGGCACTTCGATCTGATCGAGGTGGTGAATACTTAAGTGCTGAATTTCAAGACTATCTGAGGGAGAATGGGATTCTCTCACAGTGGACCCCTCCGGCCATACCACAGCTCAATGGTGTAGCGGAGCGTCGTAATCGGACCTTGTTGGACATGGTTCGGTCTATGATGAGCTTCACTGAGCTTCCGACCTCGTTTTGGGGCTATGCGCTCGAAACGGCGGTAATGTTGTTGAACAATGTCCACACCAAGGCAGTGGATAAGACTCCGTATGAGATATGGATGGGCAAACCACCCAAGTACTCATTTATGAGGATTTGGGGATGTCCTGCTTACATGAAGCAGACAGTGGGAGATAAGCTGGATACGAGATCCATCTTATGCTACTTCATTGGGTATCCAAAGAATTCCATTGGATACTACTTCTACTATCCGAGCGAGACGAAAGTGTTTGTCTCGAGGAATGCCACCTTTATGGAAAGGGAATTTCTACTTGATAGAAAGGGCAAAATAGTAGAAATCGAAGAGGTTCGAGAACCAATTGAAGTACCAGGTGAGTCTCCCGCATCTACAGAGCCAATACCAGAAATGGTCGCACCTAGGAGGTCCGAAAGGATTCCTAGGGCTCCTGAGAGATATGGTTTTCTCCTTGAAGATGATCAAGGTGATCAAGTTGTTGGATCTGATCCAAGAACTTTCAAGGAGGCAATTTCCGATGCTGATTTTAACTTGTGGCTTGAAGCAATGCAGTCTGAGTTTGACTCAATGCATGCTAACCAAGTTTGGACTCTCGTTAACCCTCCCGAAGGAATTGTTCCCATTGGGTGCAAATGGGTGTACAAGAGGAAACTTGGGTCTGATGGTAAGGTAATGACCTACAAGGCACGACTGGTCGCGAAAGGTTACACTCAAAGGCAAGGTGTTGACTATGATGAAACCTTCTCGCCAGTCGCAATGTTCAAGTCAATTAGAATATTATTAGCCATAGCCGCATGGTATGACTATGAGATATGGCAAATGGATGTGAAAACTGCGTTCCTTAATGGAAACATTAAGGAAGAGATCTATATGACGCATGGACCGTTGTTTGAAAAACATCACGAAACAATGGGACTGCGTCTGATGAGTAGTTGGCTTTAGGGCAAGTGGGAGATGCAGGCGTCGGGATTGGGTGAGACCCCGATGCATGTAGGAGTCGATGCATCGTTGTCGAGGATTCACCGCTCGCAGACCTGCGTGGATATCCTATGCTATCTGAGGGGATAATAGTGTATAAACTCTGGCCAGAGTACTAGAAGTGTTTTAGGTAAATGTGTTTACCTAGTTACACTCGCGATGTCACTATTCGATCTCCAAGATGTATGCATAGCTATCGGATCTATAGCGACTCTCGATTTACCAATGGTCGTTGATCTGATCGGGATATATGGATTGAAAGGACCGTACTGTACGCTAACCACGACCAACTGGTTCTTGCAGGCACTATCAGTGATACCTAGGGGATCATGGGGCGATGTTGCTAGACGCTTTACCATGATCCGTTGGGTAGGTCCGGAATTGTGATTCCGGAGCCACAATGGTTGTGGGCCCATGGCTAGCTGTATCCCTGAACCATTGAGGGTCACACAAGTACTAGATTCGAGATTCCCACACGGATACTCAGCTCAATGTGTTGAGCACGAGAAGAGGATTTCGGGAAGTGCGACTTCCTAAAAGTCAACAGGGGTCAAACCGGGGTTTCCCGCTGTTGAGGGGCAAAACGGTCATTTTGCGCTGGGGTTCTGAAAAACGGTTTTTCAGATCATATTATTCAGTTTTGGAAACTGAATCGATCGGTTCGATCTGATCGACGATCGGAGTTACGATGAGGTCTCGATGGTGGAGATGAACTGAATGTTCACCGTTGGACCCGGGCCCGTTGGGCCGGTCCAATTCCAACTCCTAAGTCTATTTAATTAGACTAAGCTTCATTTAACAAAACACTTGACACAACTCCCAAAACCCTAGACCTAGTGCTAGCCGCCCCTCCTCTCTCCCACAAGCCGCCGCCGCCGCCGCCGCCGCCGCCCGCCGTGCGTCGCCGCCGCCGCCGCCCGTCGTCGCCGGAAATTCGTTTCCGGCCAATTCAACGAGGAGAATCCGTTCGTGCTGATCTCGTCAGTCCTTCTAGTGCAGGATGACGAAGGAGTCTCATTTCTGGTCGTGGACCGGATTGGCGATCTCTACCGCAATCTACCGAGAAGAGCCGACGTTATTGTAACTACGGTTGGATCCAGGCACAAGTGCCAGCAAGGTAGTGGTTTTGAACCCCCTATGTATGTCGATAACTGTTATTGAATTTTTCGTATTGATCGTCCCCCGGCTGTATATTCTATGTTCTTCCGCTGCCTCGCCGGGGGGCGGATCCGGATCCCCAACACTCACGCCTCAGAGGGAATCCAGGAATCTCGTCTGGAAACACGTCGGGAAACTCTCGGACGATCGGGATATCATTCAACTCCAATCGTTGCTCTTGGGAACTATCAAGCGTGTAGATCATAAATCCAGCATTTCCTAGCGATAGCAGGCTAAACATCTCCATAGCGGAAACCAGCGGAATCTTCGGACGCGAATCAGCATCGTAGAAATCCCACTTCTCACCCGAATCAGGGTGAAATCTCACCACACCATGGAAGCAATCAATAGTAGCCTTATAGCTAGACAGCACATCCATCCCCAAGATACAATAAAAATCTCTAATCCCCAAAACAATCAGATTAGAGACCAAAACATGCTCATCAAATCTAATCAGACAATCAATCACCACCTCTCGGGACCAAAGACTCACACCAGCAGGAGTAGACACAGACACGACATAAAAAATAAAGCATGTACCTCCAATCACCATGCCAGGCGTCTCCTCAGCCTGCTCTCTGGTCAAAGCATTCGCCTGAGCCTGCTGGGGAATCTGAAATTGAGGTCGGGAGGGTCCTCCAAACCTAGATGGCTCACGAGGCTGAAATCCTGATCGCTGGAACTGAGCGAAAGGCTGCTGTCGCTGCGAAGAACCACTAGCGGAACCCTGCTGCGACTGTCCAGAAGACCGCCCTCCTATCGAAGGACACGCCCTAGCGAAATGTCCCGGCTGACCACAAAGATGGAAAAGTCCTCTAACTCCACGAAACTGCGAAGTCTCATGTCTCCCTCCGCACTGTCCACAAAATCCGCCGCCAGAACCACTGCCTGAACCTCTGCCAGAACCAGAACTCACGGAACCAGAGGAACTCGAGTGGCCCTTCTTCTTGAATTGCTTTCTTCGAGGTCGGAACTGCTGGCGACTCGACTGTTGTGACCCCTGAGGAGACTGATACGACTGCGACACCGCTTGCGCTGGTTGAGAAGCACGTCCAGTCGTCTGCTGCACCGGAGCCTCGGGATCCATCAAACTCTCCTCAATATAAACCGCATTGTTCACAGCTTTCATAAAGGTCGCCGGGGACCGAGACAACACCATCCGGTAAAGATCAGGTCTCAAGCCCTTCAAGAATTTGTTCCTCTTCGTCCGCTCTTGGTTCGCTACATGAGGCATGTACACCAAAAGCACAGAAAACTGCCTCGCATACTCGGCCACTCGCATGTTACCCTGCTTGAGGTTGTCGAACTCTCGCTCTCGACTGAAGAGGTAGGACTCCGGGGTATACTCCTGACGGAATGCCTCACAGAAGCTCTCCCAGGTGATTACCGCCCCACTATCACGAAGAATCCTAGAAGTACCTCTCCACCAGCGCTGCGCATCATCCCGCAACTGCAGCACTGCTAACTTCAATCTCTTTTCCGGGGCGTACTCCAAGGTATCGAATACGCAACTGCAGCACTGCTAACTTCAATCTCTTTTCCGGGGCGTACTCCAAGGTATCGAATAACTCCTCCATCTGGACTAGCCAAGCCTCAGATTTCGCACCACCCTCGGTAGCAGCAAAAATCGGAGGGTTCGTACGCTGAAATTGAGCTAAAACTAGTTCCATCTCACCTATCCTTCGAGTCACATCATCCACCCGATGAACATCCTCATCACTATCTGGAGCCCTAGACCCCTCAGCGGAACGTCTAGATCTACCTCTCCTCGGCGGCATCTACACAAGTCTAGAGGTAAGGCTAACAACTAATATAACATCAAGGCAGATAATAATAACATAAGTCACAGAGTCAATCAACAATCAAATCAAAACTTTGTGCCTAGACTCGAGTGTGATCAAAAGAAATCGAGCTTATCCCAGTTTAAGCTCTGATACCAAAAATGTCAGGCCCCATGCTAATTACTCACAATTAACACATAATAAACGCATAACACGGAAGCTAAAATCAGGGCTTAGAAATTTTTCGAAATCATTTGGGCCTGAACGTACAAACATTCATTCAAAATATCGATAATCAAAATATAAGTTATATCAAACTTATACAATCAGGTAACAACAACAATTCAATCGAATACAGATCCCCAATACACAAAAACGCGGGGCATCCCCCGGTTCAGTACATATCATAAATATAACTGGGACTCATGGGAAAGGGGATCGACCAGCTGAACCTCCACTCTGTCCAGCCTGGCTACCTGAAGATCCTGCAAATGGGTAACGCAGACCCAAGACACAAAAGCAGGAAAACAAATACGAGGTCAAGCCTCAGTACGAAGAGCTATCAAAATAGCTAAACATGCAACATGCTATAAATCAATGTCATGAATGCATGAGGGCTATCAAAGAATCGGATAGCTAGACCAGTCTATCAACTGGAAAATCAAATCAAGCCTCTATACCACGCACAACCAATCAGCCGATGGAAATCATCGGTCCGTGATCATCGGGGCCCGTCAGCCCATCACAGCTCGGTGGTAGACACTCGAATCCGGTAGTCACCACTCCGATGATAGCGTTGGACTTTTCAGGCACGACTCATCAGTCGGCCAATCACAACGTGGCACCCAATCAGGTCATCAAATCAATCTATCAAAGGCTCAATATGTATGCATGTATGCCAATCAATATCAATGCTCAATGCATACAATGCCCAATACGTAAAACAGAACATATATCAATCAATTCAACATGCCAGTTTCACGGAATACACGACAGCAAGTCTCACAACATCAATCATAGCATGTTCACGCCTGAAGATGCTAAGGGCTGCTCGATTCGTGCCTCAATTCCAAAAATTCTACCTCACTGATTCACAAAAAGGCATGGCAGAACTCACGGACAGCAACCAACTTTCTCCTGGCTTTGTTAATGCGAGGCAGAAGGTACCAGCAACTATAATCTGTACAAGGTACTCAACATCTTAGCTCAAATCTGAACCTGCACGCTCTTAAACCTACGGCCAGGACTCAACACAAGTTCTACCTAGCTACGCAGGTACTAACAACAAGAGCAAAGCTCAAAACAACAAAGGATGCTTACCCAGAAGTTCACGCTAACAGGAGGAAAAGACGGCACATGTTTCTCCCAAAAACTTCGAACGCTAGCAACTCCACGCTTCCAAATTCAGCGTTAATTTAAGATCTAAGATGGGTAGCAATCGAAAGAGCTAAGCTAGGGAAGTTCAACGCCACCAAGATTATCAAAAACAGAGGCTGGAAGCGAAGGGAATCGGCGGTGGAAAGCTACGGTGAACAGTAGCAAGTCGAGGGTTTCAACAGAGAAGATAAGAAATGACGGGTTGAGAAATATTCTAAGTGTAATTCGACACTATTTATTCCTCAATTCAATGGCTACTGTCTAAATCAAACACCGACAAAAACAGATCTCTGCAACGCAAAATAGCGCCAAACATATTTCGCAATCCAGCGCTCACAATCAAACAGACTTCACAACGTTAATTCAAAACGCTCGCGCTAAAATCAAAACGACAGCGTTTCGGTAAAACAGATCTCTCCACAACGCCAACAACCACCAGACCTCTCGCTCGTGCAATACAAAACACGCTAAACGCTGAGGACTCCAAAACAATGACGCAGCAACTTAAAGGAACGACGTCGCTTCACTAAAAACAGATCTTAGCGCTCAACACAACAGATCTCTACGCCTTAGCAACGCATAATTCTAAACGACGTCGCACAGCGAAACAGATCTCTCGAATAAGCGCGCTCCAGCAGACGTCAACTCTACATGTTTACTAGCACGTGAAATCTGCTTACGTCAGCAGATCTCTTCACGCGAACTATCACTCGCGTTCTATACAACGAAACCAGATCTCTCAATACAGCAATCACCTGCTATAGTGCCGTTGACCAGCGTTGACATCTGAAATTACGAAATGCAAGCGCTTAACTCCCGTGCCACTCTCGACCTTCCAGACTTCACCCAACGACACCGTTTTACTCAATTCTCGCGGCACTTCACGCAACGCTAAGGAAAAACAGATTTCTATCTAAATCTAACCAAATCAACTTCAAATCGCGACCAGATTTCACCCGATAAACCCAAACTAAAATCTGGACAACTCCAACAAGAGATCTGAATTTCCTCAAATCAGATTTCACCAAAAATCCGAAATTCCAGAAATCAAAAATCTTAATTCTCGTGACTAATCCTACTCCAAAATCTGATTAATCACAAATCTTGAAATATGATTCCTCACACGTGTGCAGCTTAGTGACGTTCCCGTTGTGCGGCATTTTCCCGATGTGTTTTCGGAGGAGATTCCTGGATTTCCTCCGAGGCGGGAGATTGACTTCAGCATCGAGTTGGTGCCTGGCACAGCTCCGATTTCTCGTGCCCCGTATTGTCTGGCGCCTTCGGAGTTGAGAGAGCTCAAGGTGCAGTTGGACGATTTGCTAGAAAAGGTTTTATTCGACCTAGTATGTCGCCGTGGGGAGCGCCCATTTTATTTGTGAAGAATAAGGATGGCTCAATACGAATGTGCATTGATTTTCGCCAGCTGAACAAAGCCACTGTCAAGAACAAGTACCCGTTGCCGAGAATCGAAAATCTGTTTGATCAACTGCAAGGTTCTACGGTGTACTCGAAGATTGATCTTCGTTCAGGGTACCATCAGCTGAGGGTGAGAGATCAAGATTTTGCAAAGACTGTGTTTCGTATAAGGTACGGACATTTTGAGTTTTTGGTGATGCTGTTTGGTTTGACCAACGCGCCTGCAGTCTTTAAGGATCTGATGAACCGGGTTTTTAGAGAGTTCATAGACCAGTTTGTGATTGTTTTAATTGACGACATCTTGGTATACTCGAAGACTCCGAGGGAGCACAAGGATCACTTGGGAATTGTCCTGCAGAGGTTGAGAGAACAGCAGTTGTATGCTAAATTCTCCAAGTGCGAGTTTTGGTTGGATCGTGTTGTATTTCTGGGTCATGTCATTTCAGCGGATGGCATTTCTGTGGATTCCAGTAAGGTTGATGATGTTTTGAACTGGGAGCGACCGAGAAATGTTTCCAAGATTCACAGTTTCTTGGGTCTGGTTGGCTATTATTGTAACGACCCGGACTTTTCTCAAAGAAAATTTAGAAATTTGGGGTTAGAATTGAAAGACCCAAAAATTTCGATCTTAATAAACATAAAAGTCGTTACTAAATTCTGGACTAAATTGCGAATAAACACAATTCGTTGCTGCTGAAATGCGGAACAATTGAAACAATGACGTGAGCGGAAGTAAAATCAGCTGCAAGGGTAAACACGTTTCCTAACAAATAATCTGAAAATCTGCGTATGCTTTGAAATGAACAAGCGCACTAACATATATCTATATCTGAGAATTCTGTAGAAACTGAAAGCATAAAACATAATCAAATTCTGAAAATATTTTCTTTAAACATATTCTGGAGCTGTGACTAAAATCACAATTGTGCTCTTCTGAAATTATGACAACACTTTAAACATTTTGGTCCAATTCGCTTGATCAAACTCCTGATATCAGTCTCTAGCACTATGGCTCATGGTGAAGGGATATATAGATCCGTCGACCTATACACCTGATCCTTCCTCTGTTGAAAGGACATACGGTTCGTCAGCCGCACACTCACCCTTCCTCTGGGGACCCTCTTAGTTGTCATAACTTAAAACATTTTCTAAAACATCGTTCTGCTCTTTCTTTTCTTTCTAAAAATCTGTTTTCTTTCTCTCTGTACGTTTACTGGTTTTCTCTCGTCTAATGATGTTCTGGAACTGTAAATGATTTCTCTGTAAGGCTTGCGAAAATGACAACTGAATAAAAATGCTACTTGAATCTGTCAGTTAAATCGAATACAATCTTGGAAATGATTCTGAATTGAATAAAGAATCGAATTCTGAAATTTCGTTATCTGCTGAAGAAAACGAAGAATGAACAGTACCAGTCGCAAGAATAATACCAGCTGAATGAACAGTACCAGTCGCAACGAATAGGAAACCAGTCGCAAGACAAGAATCCAGTCGCAAGGTCTTTTAAATAAATGTGAAGTGAAACGATGTCGTTAGCACTTAAACCAGTCGCTACAACCAGTCGCTATGAACTATACTTAAAACAATAAAGCAACTGCTGAAATATCAAAATGGAATGCATCTGCTGGTGAACAGTGCATCTGCTGAATTTACGAAAGTAATGCATCTGCTGTAATTCTAACAAAGGAATGCAGCTGCTGAATTAGTTCAATAGGAATGCACCTGCTGGTGTTAATAAAGAAATACACCTGATGGTTTTAGCAAAAAATCATGCAAACAGAATTGAATATATGCTTTCACTGAGTGAGCAAGAAACAGAGTTTACTTGCCTGAATTCTTGAACACAAATCACGGTAGAAATCCAGCAACTCCTAACGCACCGCCTGTTTCCTTTAAAACACTTTGAAAGTATTTTGTTCGGCTTCTTGAGAGAAAGCACCGCTTTATATGATTTTATTTTAAATTAATGATGCATGAAGTCAACTTAAGATCCTATTTATATGATTTGTAAATGCCTAAGGAAGAAACGCATTCAATTCAATATGCCAAATTCTGAAAGAAGCGTGCTCTGTTTTAAACCAAATAATGCATATGAAAACCGAACAATTTTAGTTAAAACAAAGGATCCGGTTGGCTTGTAGGAATTGTTTAGACATCTACTGTAATTGCATTCCTGCTATCTGGAATTTAGCTCTTAAATGATAAAAAAACTAAACAATACATAGATAAATATCTGAAACTCGATTAATCAAGAGTTGAATATAATAGCATTGTAATCCCTCAATCTCATATCTTTCTAGTTTGTGGACTTCTAAAAGATCTGGTTCTTACATTCTACCCCCATTAAAAGAATTTCGTCCCCGAAATTCACTTACTTGAAGAAATCTGGGTAGCTTTTCTACAAGTCATAATCGTCTTCCCACATAATTTCTCTTTCAGTGTGACTTACCCACTGCATCTTAATCAAGGGATAGTTCTATCCTTTAACTTACGGTTTTTTTCTTAAAAGAATCTTTACTAAAACTTCCTCATAATCTAAATCTAACACCACTTAAATAGGTTCTTATCTGAGCATCTAATTCTACTATAAGAGACGCATCGATGAAATGAAATCAGACGCAACAAAATGGAACAGTATTTGGAAACGAAACAAATTTGTACTGTTCATGAGTAGTGTTGAAAGAAACCAGCTGGGATAAATAGGAACCAGCTGCAAGGTCTTTTACTAACAACAAACGTACTAATTGAAACGACGCCGTTGCGAAACAACATGAATACAACTGCTGGATTCAACGATATAATGCAACTGCTGGAAAGGGACTGTGCAGCTGCTGGTCATAGCAATGGAATGCAAGTGCTGAAAAATGAAATTTGGTGCTGCACATCAAACGACAGCTACGCTATCAGCTGTTGTCTATCAAACCAGACACTGATTCGACTAACAACTACCGATTACATAGCGTCAAGTTCCGATGTTACCATTCACCGGAAGATGAACAATTCTAAACATACGGGAACTAAATTCGAACTCAAGAGGATCTAAACACAGTACTCTACTTCTATTTCTTCTAAGTTAGATATCAATTTCTTAACAAACCCATCTGATACAAAATACAAGTTGACCAGAGTCTAACAATGCGAATGTAAACATACGGGAAACAAAATCTTACCCGTCGCCGCTGAGGTATCTGCTGGGGTTTCTGCGGCTGTCATTATGTAAGCTCTACTGGTGATGAGTGGTCGCTTCTGGGAACACTCCCTAGACATATGGCCTGGCTTACCACAAGTATAACACACTTTCTGGCCAAAAAGACACTGGCCTGAATGATTTTTCTTACAGATTGGACATGGAGGCCTAGTTCCTGAATTACGAACAGCAGAGATAGGCTGAACAACTAAGGGTTCTTTTTATTGAGACTCCTGCTGGTTACTACTTGGTTTCTTGTTTTGCCTACGGTCCTTCTGCTAAAAAGCTTGTCTTTTCAATTGTCTCTCTTCCTCAATTACTTTCCAGTCTTGTTCTGCCCGGTAGGGCCTTATTCACAGCTGATCTATAATCTACGGGTTCTGCCAATCTAACATCATGTCTAATCATCGGCTTCAACCCATCAACAAAATGTTCTAGCTTCATATCTGCATTTGTCCCAATTAAAGGAACAAAATAACAACCTCTCTCAAACTTACGGATATAATCCCGCATAGACATCTCTCCCTGCTTAAGAGTTAAAAACTCACTACGCAACTGCTGTCTTACATCCGTCGTAAAGTATTGTTCATAAAATACTCTCTTAAACTCTCCCCAAGTAAGAATTTCCAAGTCTACTGTTAACTTGGCTCCTTCCCACCATATCATGGCATCTCCTCTCAGCATGTAAATCGCACACCGAGGTCTTTCTTGTTCAGTCAGTTGCAAATAATAAAAAATCACCTCTATGGATTTAATCCAACTCTCTGCTATAAGAGGATC
>KQ992541.1:138770-154164 GCA_001598015.1 Dorcoceras hygrometricum | reverse complement strand
GTGTGCTCCGATGCTTCTCTCAATGGTTTAGGATGTGTTCTGATGCAGAACGGGTACGTGATTGCCTATGCGTCTCGACAGTTGAAACCTCACGAGACGAGGTACCCTGTTCTTTGGGAGTTTGGGCTGCGATAGGTGTTTGCCCTGAAGATTTGGCGACATTATCTTTATGGTGAAGAATTTGTGGTGTACACCGACCACAAGAGCCTGAAGTATATCTTCACACAGTCTGATTTGAACATGAGGCAGTGACGATGGACGGAATTGCTCAAGGACTTTAACTGTGAGATTCAGTATCAGCCTGGGCGGATGAACTCAGTTGCCGACGCACTGAGTAGGAAGACCCAGCCTGCGATGCTTTCGTTTTTGAGTGCTTCGAGAGTCTATGAGCAGTTGAGTACTTCTGGTTGGAGATTTCAGCCGAACGATCAGACTTCATGGTTTCTACAATGCAGGTTGAGACACAGCTTTTGCATGACATCAGGGAGGCGCAGAGGACTGATCCCTATATCCATGAGTTGAGGATTAAGGCCCAGAATGGTCAGTCTAATGACTTCTCTGTTTCTTCGGATGGTTGTTTGAGATTCCGAGGGAGATTAGTGGTTCCAAATCTGATTGATTTGAAGGAGGCCATCATGAATGAAGCACATTGTAGTCGGTACAGTGTGCATCCAGGTGAAAGGAAGATGTATCATGCCTTGAAGTCTCACTTCTGGTGGGCAGTTATGAAGAGCGACATATCTGGTGTTGTTGCTCGATGTTTGAATTGCCAACAGGTCAAGACAGAGAGAATGAGACCTGGTGGCTTACTACAGAGTTTGGAGGTGCCCCAATGGAATTGGGAGCACATCACCATGGATTTCGTGACTCATCTACCTCGATCGAGCAGGGGATGTGATGCTATTTGGGTTGTGATCGATAGACTTTCGAAGTCAGCCCATTTTATTCCCTATGATGTGAGGTGTTCTATGAATAAAATGGCAAATTTGTACATCGACCATGTGGTTAGATTGCATGGATTTCCTGTTTCGATAGTGTCCGACAGAGATCCGAGGTTCACTTCTCGATTTTGGAAGAGTTTTCAGGCAGCAATGGGTTCAAGATTGGCTATGAGTACGGCCTATCACCCACAGACAGACGGACAGTCTGAGCGTACTATCCAGACTTTAAAGGATATGCTGCGTGCAATTGTGATGGATTTCAGCGGTGGCTGGCAGGATTCGCTATCCTTGGTTGAGTTTTCATATAACAACAGCTACCAGGTGACTATCGGAATGGCTCCGTTTGAGGCGTTGTATGGTCAAAAGTGCAGATCCCCGATTTTTTGGGAAGAAGTTGGAGAGAGACAGCTTTCTACACCGGAGTTTGTTCAGCACATGAAGGATCAGATTGACTTGATTCGGAGTAGAATGAAAGCTGCTCAAGACCGTTTCTCGAGCTACGCGAACAGAAGGCGCAGACCTTTGGAGTTTGAGGTTGGCGACCGTGTGTTTCTCAAGATTTCTCCTTTCAAGAGCGTGATGCGCTTCAGATTTAAAGGCAAGTTGGCTCCTAGATTCGTTGGTCCTTTTGAGATTCTTGAAAGGATTGGACAATTGGCTTATAGATTGAGGCTGCCTGAGGAGTTAGCAGCGATGCATGATGTCTTTCATGTGTCAATGTTGAGAAAATATGAGCTAGATCCTTCCCATGTTTTGAGAACCGACGAAGTTGAGCTGGATTCTGCCTTGAGTTATGTTGAATATCCAGTGCAGATTCTGGATAGGAAAGAGAAGCAGCTGAGGAACAAGGTAGTTCCGTTGGTGATGGTCCAATGCAGCAAGCATGGCAGAGAAGAAGCAACTTGGGAACCGGAAGAGAAGATGCAGCGGGAATGGCCTCATCTGTTTGAATGAATTGTTGTTTTAGATTTCGGTTTCTTGTTGCGTTTTTCGTAGTGTTATTTGTTAATTTCCCAGTTATCTTGAATTATTGGAATTTAATCAGATGAACTACGGCTTTGTATCCGGTGATTTTCGATATGGCCTGGATGTTTTGGGAATGGTGTCTAGTATACTGTGTCGTGTATCAGCCGTTTCTCTTCTGTAATGATTTGAATAAATTCTTACCCGAAGTTGCCTCTGATTTCGAGGACGAAATCTCTTAAGGTGGGGAGAATGTGAGGATTCAGATTTAGAGTAGTGGTTAAATTTATTGATTTGGGATTAGCCACGTGAATTTTGAGGATTTAGAGTTGTTGAATTTCTCTAAGTATTGAAATCAGTCGCAGCGAAAATCCAAGAGTCAACGCGGGTCAACGGTACTATAGCTTGCGACTGGTGGAATTTGAGTTAGACAGTTACTGTAGCTTGCAGCTGGTTGAATTTTGGAATTCAGTCGTTGCGCTTGTGGTGGTTGCTGCTGGAAGCAGGCGCGCAATTGCAAGAATCAATGAGGAAATGACGCGTGGCAGTTTACTGTTGCGCACGTGAAATCCAGTAGAGGAGGGTTGTGCATTGAATTTAGAAACCAGTCGCAGACTTGGGAGACGACGTCGTTTCGATAAGTTGAAACGCTGTGTTTTGAGTGTTACGTCTGGTACCAGCCGCAAGAGATTGTTGTGAGGAATGTGTTGCGACTGGATGACCAGCTGGTGGTAGCGATGCTGACGTAACCTTTACGGCGTTGTTTGGATTAGTTGACGCATCGTCGTTTTGAGTGATTTCGCGTAACCAGTCGATGATGTTTATTTGGAGAGATCTGCTACCAGCTTTTGGTTGTTTTGCAAGCGATAGATGTTACCAGCTGGTGAAGCTCTGCGACGTCGTTTGAGTTAATTGGAACGGTGTCGTTTTGAGAATACGTTGTCTGGTTGTTGCGTTTGGATTTTTGTTGTGAGCAACGACTGGTTTTGTTAGTCGATTTCTACTGTTCACGTCGACTGGACTTGGTGATCAGCAGACGTTGGATTTGGGAGATTATATATAGAAGTGTTAATCGACACTTAGAATTATTGAGAACCCGATATTTCTTATCTTCTTTCCCAAACCCTCGAATAGATACTGTTCACCGTAACTTTCAATCGTCGATTCCCGTCGCTTCCAGTCTCTGTTTTTGATGATTTTGGTGGCGCTGGACTCCTTGAGACTTGCTCTTTCGACTGATACTAGTTTGGAAGCCAGGGAAAGAATTGAGAAATTCCGAAAGTTTCTGTCGTGCCTTGTTCGAATCTGTTAGGTAATTTGAGAAAGAAAGGTACGATTGAGCAGCCCTTAACAGCTTTGAGCGTGAACATGACTATATTTCAGTGCTGTGAAATTTGTGGATTTGTTGTTATGTGTTTACGTGAATCAGTTGCTGAATTGCTTGAGTTATGCTTACTGTTTTCACGTGATAAGTCTTGTATGCATTATGCATTGATATTGATTGGCATACATGCATACATATTGAGCTTTTGACAGATTGATTTGATGACCTGATTGGGTGCCACGTTGTGACTGGCTGACTGATGAGTCGTGCCTGAAAATTCCAACGCTATCATCGGAGTGGTGACTACCGGATTCGAGTGTCTACCACCGAGCTGTGATGGGCTGACGGGCCCCGAAGATCACGGACCGATGATTTCCACCGGCTGATGGGCTGTGCGTGGTATAGAGGCTTGATTTGATTTGCCAGTTGATAGACTGGTCTAGCTATCCGATTCTTTGATAGCCCTCATGCATTCATAGCATTGATTTATGGCATGTTGAATATCTGAAAAGATATCATTATCAAGTCTGAAACTCTGTCTGCTCTTCTCGTTATAAAGAAAGACTGTCAAATCTGAAATTTCTCTTCTTTACGAAATATCCCCCTTTTGTCTTCTTTGATATAAAAATATAGTCAAATCTTAATTCCCGGAATAACTGAATCTGCGATATACCCCGTTCTGATCTGACTCTCTGTTTCTAAAAAATTCTGAATAGAATCTGTTCGAATCTGAGTCTTTTATTGATAAGATCTGATACGTAGCCTCTTTCATCTGATAAGCTATTTTCCTCGTTATGTATACTGTACGAAGCCTCTGTAAGCTCTGATATCTTCAGATCTGATCTGTTCTCATCTGATTTTCTCGGATCTGAAATTCTTAACCCAACAACTGAAAATAACCCGAATACCCAAATCTGTTAAGCTCTGATCTGATATACCGAAATCTTCAACCCAAATAACTGAGATCTAAAATCCTCTGTTAAATACGCTTCACTCATCTCTGATCTGAAATAATACTTGATAGCATGACGTCCAGATCTGAAATTCTTACTTCACTCGAGAGCTCCATTACTTAAGTTCCAGATCTTAGTCTAGTTTATGTTATCACCAAAACTTATAAATTTTATCTTAACAGAAGCTGCTCGAACTATGATTGCTGATTCCGGCATTTCTAAAAAATTTTGGGCTGAAGCAGTTAACATATCTTGCTACACTCAAAACAGATCTATGATTAACAAGATTCATGGTGTAACCCCATATGAGATCTGGAGTGGCAAGAAACCTGACATATCTTATTTCAGGGTGTTTGGTTGCATATATTTCATTCATAAAGGCAAAAAGCATCTAACAGCTTTCGATGCAAAATCTGATGCAGCTTGGTTCTTGGATACTCAACTGTGATCAAAGCGTACGGAGTATTTAACAATCGGAGCTTGACGGTTGAAGAATCAGCTCACGTGGTATTCGATGAAACCAGCTTTCATTCCAACTCAGCTGCGAGCTTAAATGATTTGTGCACACGTCTGGAATCAACCAGCTTAGATGAATCAAGTGATGACGTGCCACAATTCGACATTGAGCAGAGATACAATCAGCTCTGGACACACCACACGCTAATGCGCAAGCAGATCTAACAGGTAACATAGAAGTCATTGATTTTACTAATGTTGACCCAGTGCAGGAACAGATCTCAACTAGTGTGACAGCTACAAGTGATGGAACAACAAATGCACAAGAAGATGCGCAAGCAGATTCTACAGTGCATCAATCGGTATCAAGACCAGTTTCAGATCCACAAGCTATCAACGCAACTCATCAACTAGTATCTGATCCAAATCTGGAACAATGTTCAATTGGTATCTGTTGAAGCCATTCAACCAGACATCCAAGCAGAACAAGGAGCAAATCCAATCGGATCTGACCTTTGGTGCAATAGAAATCATCCTCCCGAGCAGATCATAGGTAATGTACATTCTCTTGTTCGCACACGAGGCCAGCTTATGCATGAGTACTTCAATTAAGCATTCATTTCGCATATAGAACCAAAGCTGATAGAAGAGGCCTTAGCAGACCCAAGCTGGATAGATGCCATGCAAGATGAACTTAGCCAATTTAAGAGAAACAATGTATGGTAGTTAGTTCCTCGACCTACTAATCATTCAGTGATAGGAACTAAATGGGTCTTTAAGAACAAGCTGAATGAGGATGGTGTTGTTATAAGAAACAAGGCTAGATTAGTAGCTCAAGGTTTTAGACAATTATAAGGAATAGATTTTGATGAAACATTCGTTCCAGTAGCCAGATTAGAAGCCATCCGCATGTTTCTTGCATTCGCTGCATACAAAGACTTCAAAGTCTTTCAAATGGATGTAAAGAGCACCTTTATTAATGGCATCTTGACTGAGGAAGTGTATGTTGCACAACCTCCTGGCTTCGTTAATCATACATATCCAGATCACGTTTATAAACTGGATAAAGCTCTATACGGGTTGAAGCAAGAACCCAGAGCTTGGTATGATACACTATCTAAATTTTTTATCGAGCATGATTTTGTGATAGGCACAATCGATAAGACCTCATTTAAATTTGTCAAGAATGATCGGGTCCTGTTGGTTAATCATACATATCCAGATCACGTTTATAAACTGGATAAAGCTCTATACGGGTTGAAGCAAGAACCCAGAGCTTGGTATGATACACTATCTAAATTTTTTATCGAGCATGATTTTGTGATAGGCACAATCGATAAGACCTCATTTAAATTTGTCAAGAATGATCGGGTCCTGTTGGTACAAATATACGTAGATGATATTATCTTTGGATCAACTAACCCCAAACTGTGCCAGAAGTTTTCTAAGTTGATGCAGGACAAGTTCGAGATGAGCATGATGGGAGAGCTGACTTTATTTCTGGGTTTACAAGTCAAACAGCTTGAGAATGAGATCTTCATCAATCAAGCTAAATACACGAAAGAACTGCTGAAGAAGTTTGGAATGGACAATTGTTCAGCAGCAGCTACCCCGATTAGTGCTTCAATCAAATTGGAAAAAGACGAATCTGGAACTGCAATTGAGGTATCATTGTATTGTGGTATTATTGGCTCATTGCTTTACTTAACTGCTAGCAGACCAGACATCATGTTTGCTGTCTGTATGTGTGCTATATTCCAAGCTGAGCCCAAACAATCGCATTACATTGCAGTAAAGAGGATCTTAAAATATTTGAAAGGAACTTCCAATGTGGGTCTTTGGTATCCCAAAGACTCCAGCATTCAACTAATTGGTTATAGTGATGCAGGTACACAGTTTGTAGAGTTGATAGGCAAAGCACAAGTGGTACATGTCAATTCTTGGGAGATCGTCTGATTTCCTGGTTCAGTAAGAAACAAACATCCATTGCTACGTCCACAGCTGAAGCAGAGTATTTAGCGGCTGGAAGCTGCCGTGCTCAGATCTTATGGATTCAACACCAGCTCAAGGACTACGACATTGATGCTTCTGAAGCTCCTATTTTCTGTGAAAATATCAGTGCCATCGCAATTACTTAGAATCCTGTGCTGCATTCAAGAACAAAGCACATATTCTGCATCATTTCATAAGAGATCACGTGCTCAAAAAAGACGTTCGGCTGGAGTATGTGTCGACAGACCAGCAAATTGCTGATATCTTCACAAAGCCTCTACCAGATGCTAAGTTTTCGTATTCTTGAAATATTCTTGGTCTCTTATAACTGCCTTAATCTATGATTGTGCGAAATTTTTACAGGTTGAACAGCTTTTTTTTACTTCAGATTTGAGTCTTCTGTTTAAGGGGAACAAGGAGAACTTCAGATTTGGTAAACTATTGCGTTGGGAGAACCTCAGCTTTAAGAGAAATAACAGATCTTTTTACAGGTTGAACAGCTTTTTTTTACTTCAGATTTGAGTCTTCTGTTTAAGGGGAACAAGGAGAACTTCAGATTTGGTAAACTATTGCGTTGGGAGAACCTCAGCTTTAAGAGAAATAACAGATCTGAGTTAATAAGTGCTAAGTCAGCTGAATGCCTGAGATCTGAATCTATTCAGATTTCACGTATATACAGTTGATACTTATATGTGATCAGATCTTACAATATCCCAGCTGATACATTAAACAGATCTACGGCTATGACGTGTTCTTAAAATGGCGCTTCTTTTTAATTTTTCACCCTTGTGATCATTCCAAAATATTTTCAAAATCAATTGCTTCATCGGATGATTGACACGTGTGTTGTCATCATGCGAAACGTCACATCCACATTGTTATCGTGCACCGTTCAGTATTATGTTCTGTCTTATATGCATCTTTTCGATTTTTACTAACATTTACCTTGCGAAAAATATTCTCTTGCTTTCAGTCTTTTCTTTGCAGATAATCTATCTCTCCGACGTAGTATTTTCTTCAATGATTCATTGATTTCAACGCTCTTCAAGTGAACTTCGACTCAGTTCTGAGCTTTCCTGATGAGGGTATGGTCGCAATGTTCAAAGCCCTAGAATCTACTGGTCTTCGTGGGTTTCTGGGATGCACATCTGTTCTCTATGAGCAAAACTTGTAAAGTTTCTTTAGCAATGCTACTGTGCACGGGGATTCAGTAATAAGTTGTGTTCAAAGCAAGTATGTTGGAATTTCCGAAGAACTGTTTGCTGGTGCATTTGAGTTATCGACTGAAGGGCTGACTTCGATGGATGAAGTGCCGAAATAACTGGTTTATGATGCCCTTATTTTCTGCATCTGGAGAGCCGGTTAAAACTTCCTGCAAGAAGAAGGAACTGAAGATAGAGTGTCGTTTGATGAATGATATCTTGGCAAAATCTGTTACTTTCAAGGCCGGATCATTCGACGCCATCACTCAGGAGCGATTTCTGTTGATGACAGCCATTCACTTTGGCCTCAAAATCAACTGGAGCAAGATTCTGTTCGACATTCTTAAGGAGATGGTTACTAAGTCTTCAAAGCAAGCCAAGGGCTTTGCTGCTCAAATCTGTATTTTGTTGAAGGGTGCTCCAGATTTGACTCTGGTAGAGGCAAAGACCTTTCCCCCTCTGAAGATTCTTACAGCGAAGACTGTTGGCACCTATGTTGCCAAAAACAAAAATATAACTGCTGAAGAGGAGACTGATGAGCCTCCAGTGGAGAAAATGGTTAAGAAGGCTGTAGCTAAGAGGAGACCAACTCCTGCTGTTGCTGAGCTTGCAGCAAAGAAGAAAAGGACAACCGTGGGGAGAGCTGCTCCCACAGAGAAGAGTTTGGCATTGGTACCAGTGGCAACAGAGGTCGAGCCAATTTTCTGTTGTACCGGCTGCGAGTCCTAGTGCTCGACGACGACGCGCACCAAAAAGGAAATTTGTGTTGCAAGAATTAGAAGAGGAGGAGATTGTTGAGCAAGGGACTGATAAGGAAAGAACAGCTGTGGAACAGCCAACTGAGGAAGAAACAGTTGAAGATTGTTGCAAAGGTTATTGCGGAGACAGCTGAGATAGAGACAGATGATACGGAGAGCAGGATAGATGTTTCATCTATCAATAATTATGATGAAGTCATAAGTTTCCAGGTGTTATCAAATGAAGAAGGACCTCTGGTTGAGACGGAGAAGGAGAAATATAAGAAGAAGGAGAAGGAGAAGGAAAAAGAGAAGGAGAATGCTGATAAAAGGAAACAAGTTGAGAAGGTTAATGACTCTGAGGACACAGAGCCCTTGAGCAAGATTCTGGAGCTTACCGAGACATCCTTGTCTGATGAGGAGTCTATGTCAATTGATGACATTTTGAAGCAGATCCCTGAGGAAATGATGTTTCCATCTGTTCTGGCTGAGGAGCCAACGAAGATCAGATTTGGCCAGGGTATAGAGATCAAGGAAGTCAACTGGTACAAGGCCAGCTTCCACAGATTCCCGCTGATGACAAGGGTAAGGAGCCCCTTGTGTAGGAAATCAAAGTAAAAGGAAATCCAGCGAAGGAAATGTTTTCGTTAATTTGTGCAGATATTGATTTTCTTGTACAGCTTAGGGAAGCAGTTATAGAAGAGATTTCTTCATTCTTTCATTATTTCAGTCTGCGTAGCTTGAAAGCTATGCAATCAATTTCAGATGTGGCTGCTAAATAGGAACAGATGTTGGCATGGGCTGAAATAGATTCATTGCAGACAGCTGTGAAGAGGTGAGTTTATATAATTTCAAAGTACAGGGAGATGTTACTCCGAAAATTTTTGGAAGCGAGACATAAAAATTTTGAATCCGGCATGCCCACTACAACTATTGATCTTCAAGTCTTGGATATGCTCTCAGAAGCTCATCTCCTTGCGTTGACAAAATTGGTGGAGCAAATGAGGCAACATAAGTTGGAGTGGACACGACCGTGTAACTCAGAGCTGTTTGGCGGAGATGATGTACATAGTGGTGCAGTTCTTTCGCGATTTTATTATAGCGCCAAGTCTACTTGCTGGGTAAGGCCGCTGATTTTGATTGACGTATCTTGGACAGTTATACGGGGTACAGATCGGTGGAGAAGCGGATGCAGGTTATCTCTTTTTCGCAAGAGGAAGCAGCTGCCGCAGATTCCAGTTATGGATGCATTTGTCCCCATGTGCTTTTTCATTGAGCCAGTCCAAGATCTGGACTCTCGACCGCCTTACTCTGGGATTGTTTGAAGGCGCTGGGCTAAAGTCTGTGTAGATATTGTACATTTTTATCTTTTTGGACATCTGCAACCAGTAGGTACCTATAATTTGTGTATAATTATAGTTGCTATAGGACCGGTTGTGGATATAGAAGCAGAGGAGATGGGATTTTTTGGTGTATTTCGGCGAGGTTTAGATGCAAATCTGAATCCTTCCACTCCTAGTTCTTCTAGTGTTTCTCCTATGCTTTTTACAGCTGATGATTTTCCTCAGACTCCACCTACCGATGACATTCCTCTGGATGAAGCGACAACTGCTGATATTACTCAAATTTTATTTCCTTCCACAGATTTTACAGAGTCGTTTGCATAGATTCGAGCCATTGTTGATAAAATTCAATTCGAGCAAGTGCAGACCAGAGATGTTGTCGCAGACCTCAAAGATGTGCTTTCATCGAAGATTACAGGTCTTGAGTTGGGGTTTGCAGAGGCTTTTAATCGTCAGAACTTGGTCTACCGAGGTCTATTCAATGAAGTTCAACGAGATATACTGGATCAAAAGGCTGCTCTGACTCAAAATCTGGATGATATCCATAAGGAGGTACAGGATCAGAAGGCTTATCTTGCACATGATTTGCTTGAATTCCCAGTGGAAACACAGACGGGCATCACTACTCTCAGTGCTCAATTATTTGAAACCATTGCCTACATTAATAGGCGTGATGACAAAAAAGGGAAATGGAGAGTAGTCGAGGTCCGTAGCCTCCTGAAGACAGAAGTATACCTGGAGATGGAGGAAGAGGTAGAGGTAGCAGCAGTGAACCTTCAAAAAAATAGGTGGTGGATTGCATAGAGGAGGAGGAACAAGTTCTAGAGGATATAGTCGTTGGTTTGGATGAACAGAGTTGATCAGATTTCATTTTTCAGTTCTTTGTACAAATATCTTGTACTTAGTCAGTTTTGAATATATATATTTAGCAGACTTGGAGTAATTTATTTTTGTCTCTTTTAAGTCACAGGCTGATAAGTTTTGTCATCACCAAAAAGGGAAAAATTGTTAAGATAAAATTTATAAGTTTTGGTGATAACATAAACAAAAAAAGAACTAGAACATTAAGCTATCAGATTTGAAGTAATCGAGTTCTATCAGATTAGGATCAGGGATAGGATCAGGGACTCAGATCCGTTCAGATTTGGACTAGGCATATTCAGATCAGATCAAAGTGTTTTAGAACAGTTCAGAAGCCTTCCTGACTATTTCAGATCAGAGCGTATTAGGTCAGTTTCGAGGGTTTAGAACAGATCAGATCAGAGGATATCAATTCAGATCTCAACATTTTATTCGTAGAAAGATTTCAGATCAGAAGTTTCTATAACAGAACAGATTCAGTAATCGATTTGTTTGTTCTATGCAGATTCAGATATAAACAGCGATGAGAGCTGATGTTACGCGTAAAGGGATTTCAGATTTGACAGAGAACAGTAAAGAGAGATAATGGGATATATTTGTAAGAGAAAAAAAGGGGGGAAGATTAGTAAGGAGAAAAGATCGTGAAGTTAATTCGAATCAGATTTCAGTTCAGAACCAAACAGATTTCAGATTTGGGGTTCAGAGCTTATCAGATATTTATTCCAAATGATTCAACGATCGAGATTTAATCAGATAAATCCTGTTAGACAAAGTGGATGAAAGAGACTCAATTTCAAAGCTATTTGGAGTATACTTTGCAGGACACAGAGTTGGTCGATACGATGTTTACCTAATTTGGGTATTAAAGTCAACAAAGCTCTGACAACTGTAGACAAACCTTTGCATAGCATTAATGGAGCATTTAATGCATTGATACGATGAAGATATGCAAACAAGGTTTGTGTCTACTGGCTCAATTAATGACCGTTGAAGATGGAAGTGTGAGACCCGAAAGTTTAGAAAGATTAATTGAGTTAATTAATTAGGTTAGGATATACCAGATTTGAGCATGAACAAATCTGGGTGACCATATTTGAGCTGATATGCTTGGTAAAGCTATAGGGTCCGTATTAGTACTTAGAACAATTCTGGGAAGTTTGAGAATTTTTGGTTGCAGCGATCAGATTTGAGAGCTGATCAGATTCGAGGTTAGAATATGGTATCGCTAAGCAGATGTGAGTACGCTAGTCTGTTTCTGTAGCGGGTAGCGAAACTACGCAGTTTGGATTAGTTGGAACGACAGCGTTTTGGCTTAGCGGGGGAGACTCAGATGTGAGCAGCGTTGGTCTTCAGATTTGAGTAGGATCTGAGTGTTGCGATGCGATGCGTTTAGCATTTCAGATTCGAGTAGCGGGTGACGTGCCCAGATGCGAGAGTGGACTCTGTGCGACGTCGTTTGGGTAAGTCAGGATCTGTTTGATGTAAAGTCATATCTGATATGAGATTCAGATCCGAGTGGGAAATCAGTTTTGAGACTTAAGTGTTGGTGGGTACTGTTTATCAGATTTGAGTAGATTTGACCTTTAAATAGAGGACTTTGCCTTCGATCTTTATTACTCAGCTTCGACACTTAGAATATTTCTCGATAGAGAATCCTATCGCGATACCCTAGCTACTGTTCACCGAACCTTATCTTCTCCGATTGTCGATGGTAGACAGCTCCGATTGAAGTAAGAGTGGTAGCACTGGACTCCTCTTGCTAAGACGCTTCGTTTGGTACAGCTTGTGGAAGCTTACGTCAAGCTTGGAGAGGTTGCGAAGACATCTCCCTTCTGTAGTCTGTTAGCATAAGCGTGGCTTTGCTTCTGCCGTTCAGGTAGCTCGTTGGGTAAGTGCTAAGTCCTACCCCGTGCTTCGTTTAGAGCCTTCTGTTGTGTTAGAAGGGTAGGATAGCGCTGGTTGAGTTCGTAGCTCCTAGTTGTAGTTCTGTGCTTTGTTGTCCTTGAGATTTTGTGCATTGTTGCTTAGTAGGTTTTGGATCTGTGTTGCTCGGGACTTCGTTGTGTTAATTGTAGCTCAGAAGAGTTGAGGTAAGGATGTGAGCTTGTTTTACAGCCTTGGATTGAGCATGGGTAATTATGCTTGCTGCTGTGTATGCTTCGGTGCTGTTGTTTCTTGCTTCGGTTGTATTGTTATCTGCAAGATGTCATTGCATACAAGCATTATTCATGTTGCATTCAGATCTTGTTTAGCGGCGCCTTGTTATCTTGATCTGTGCGTACCAGGATGCTGTTAGAGTAGATGCCCAACTAGCCAACTTGTGGCGTGTGGGTTTATAGACTCTTGTATGAAACAATCTTTATATACGATATTCGCATTTACTTATATGGCGTTCTTTACTTTCATTATGTGTGTAATGATTTACAATTGCGTTGAGTAAAGACCTAGAATGCACTGAAGCGTATGTTGGATGTGATAGTGGGTATGACGGCTATCATGAAACACATCTAATAGTCGCTGTGTATTCTGAACATGTTCCTAGTTGATTGGACCGTCAAAATGAGGATAAGGCCGCCCGAGTTCGAGACTAGTATCTGCGATGCGAAGTACCATGTTTCATTGGTAGGGAACATTGTGATGTTCTGAGCATGCAGATAGATAGTGACCTGGTGATCTATCAAACTACCCTCCTTCGGACTTTCCAAGTGGTTACCATTTGTCGAGTGGATAAGTCCGAGGTCTTGGTTGTACTGATTAGTCCTCACGACTCGAAACGTCATTAAGACTCTACATGATAGGCGTCTCACTTTGACCCGTTTGCCGACTCACTTGGGGTCATAAGGTGTCGGGATTGGGTGAGACCCTGATGCATGTAGGAGTCGATGCATCGTTGTTGAGGATTCACCGCTCGCAAACATGCGTGGATATCCTATGCTATCTGAGGAGATAATAGTGTATAAATCTCTGGCCAGAGTACTAGAAGTGTTTTAGGTAAATGTGTTTACCTAGTTACACTCGCGATGTCACTATTCGATCTCCAAGATGTATGCATAGCTATCGGATCTATGGCGACTCTCTATTTACCAATGATCGTTGATCTGATCGGGATATATGGATTTAAAGGACCGTACTGTACGCTAACCACGACCAACTGGTTCTTGCAGGCACTATCAGTGATACCTAGGGGATCATGGGACGATGTTGCTAGACGCTTTACCATGATCCGTTGGGCAAGTCCGGAATTGTGATTCCGGAGCCACAATGGTTGTGGGCCCACGGCTAGCTGTATCCCTGAACCATTGAGGGTCACACAAGTACTAGATTCGAGATTCCCACACGGATACTCAGCTCAATGTGTTGAGCACGAGAAGAGGATTTCGGGAAGTGCGACTTCCTAAAAGTCAACAGGGGTCAAACCGGGGTTTCCCGCTGTTGAGGGGCAAAACGGTCATTTTGCACTGGGGTTCTGAAAAACGGTTTTTCAGATCATATTATTCAGTTTCGGAAACTGAGTCGATCGGTCCGATCTGATCGGCGATCGGAGTTACGATGAAGTCTCGGTGGTGGAGATGAACTGAATGTTCATTGTTGGACCCGGGCCCGTTGGGTCGGTCCAAGTCCAACACTTAATATATTTAATATAGACTTAAGAGACTTGATTAAAACAATTAACTCATCTCAACCCTAACCCTAAAAGCATTAGCCGCCTCCCCTCCTCTCCAAATACGCCGCCGCCGCCGCCCGTCTTCGCCGGAAAATCGTTCCCGGCCAATTCGACGAGGAGAATCCGTTCGTGCTGATCTCGTCAGTCCTTCTAGTGCAGGCTGACGAAGGAGTCTCATTTATGGTCATGGACCGGATTGGCGATATCTACCGCAATCTACCGAGAAGAGCCGACGTTATTGTAACTACGGTTGGAGCCAGGCACAAGTGCCAGCAAGGTAGTGGTTTTGAACACCCTATGAATGTCGAATTATGAATTCAATTTTTCGTATTGATCGTCTCCCGGCATCTGTTTTCTGTTCTTCCGCTGCCTATCCGGGGGGCGGATCCGGATCCCCCAACAGTGGTATCAGAGCCAAGGTTTTCGGATCTGATCATACGAATTGCCATAATTGTATCTAACATCTTAATTTTCAGAATCAAGATCGGAAATTCGAAATTTTGGATTCGAGGCCGTCGGCCGCCGTCGATCGCGACGGCCCTTCCACCGCACGCGATTGTGCCATGAACGCGCACGTTGCGCGGCCTGGGGAGACGATGTGCGCGAACTGCTGCGCAACACCGCCACTGGAAGCGTGCTGCCTCGCGCCGCCTTGGGCGATCGCTGGTGGCCGCCTCGCGCGTTTTTGTTGCCCGCCCTTGCGTCGCTCCACTCCGCTCGTCTGCTGCGCGCCATGGCCGATGCTGCGACGTCCTGCTGCGCGCACGATTGGCGCACGTCGTCGATGGAGCGCCGCGCTTGTTGCGGTCGCGTGCGCCCTTGTGGCGTGCGTGAATTCATGGTGGCGGCCGCCGGCCGGCCGCCGTTCCGACGAGTCTCCGGCGATGTCGTGACGGCTGGTCTGATTTCTTTTTGGGGTTGGTTCGGGCCTATTCCGGGGAGCCCGTGAAGGTTTCGG